>LNAC01001449.1:248-24838 GCA_002007465.1 Ailurus styani
CTTCTTCTTCTGGGATCCCAATTATTCTAATATTGCTTTGTCTTATGGTATCACTTATCTCTCGAATTCTCCCCTCATGGTCCAGTAGTTGTTTGTCTCTCTTTTCATCCTCTTCCTTTTTCTCCAACATTTTGTCTTCTAAATCACTAATTCTGTATTCTGCTTCATTTATCCTAGCAGTAAGAGCCTCCATTTTTAATTGCACCTCATTAATAGCTTTTTTGACTTCAACTTGGTTAGATTTTAGTTCTTTTATTTCTCCAGAAAGGGTTTTTATTTCTCTGGAGAGAAGTCTTCCATGCTATCTTCCATGCTTTTTTCGAGCCCAGCCAACACCTTGATAATCNCTTAAGAATTGTCATTCTGAACTCTAGTTCTGTCATGTTACTAATGTCCACACTGATTAGGTCCCTAACCGTCATTACTGCCTCTTGTTCTTTTTTTCGTGTTGGTTTTTTCTGCCTTGTCATTTTATGCAGATAAGAATAGATGGATGAGAGAACAAAATACTAAAGGGTAGCAATGACCCCAGAGAAATATACACTAACCTACTCAGAAGACACCTAGAACTGGNGGGAAAAAACCAAAACCAAAAACCAAAATCATACAAACAAAAATAAAACAAAACAAGAATAAATAAAACAAAATCCTATATCTATATCTATATTATCTATTTCTGTTTCTATATCTATGTCTGTCTCTGGCTCTATCTCTATATCTATCTTTATCTCTGTATCTATCTCTATCTCTATCTATTAGACTGGTGAATTGAACAGACCCTATATGTATACAAAAAATAAGGTTAAATACAATGAAGGGATAAAATATTATAACAATGAAAATTTAAAAAGATTAAAAAGCGTTGATAAGATATAATAGTCAAAAACGTTAAAATAGGAAAAAGGAAAAAAATTTAAAAGAAAAAAGTAAGAAAAAAATTTCAAAGAGAAAAAAAATGCAAAGAATTTAACTTTGAACGACTCAAGAATCATGGGGAAAAAGCCATGAATTCTCTGCATTGCTTTCCCCTAGCTCCAGAGTTCCACAATGCTCTGCAATATCGAACTTGACTTTGGCTGGATTTTTTTTTTTTCCTGGTCTTCTGGGGGAGGGGCCTGTTGCTGTGATTCTCAGGTGTTTCTGCTTGAGGGGGAAACGCACCACCCTCGCCAGGAGCCAGGCTAAGTAAGCAGCTCGGGTTCGCTTTTGGGAGCTTTTGTTCCCTGAACGCTTTCCGTAGGGCTTTGGAGGACGGGACTGAAAATGGCGGCCTCCCAGTCTCCAGCCCAGAGAAGCCGAGAGAGAGCTCGGGGCTTCAGTCCTTAGTGCACCTCAGAAAAAAGCTGTCCCTCCCGTCTCCTGGTCTCCGGCCGCTCTCCGAGCTCACCTGGCCTGTGACGGAGCGTCTCTTTCTCTGACGCGGCCCCCTTTAGAATCTTCAAACCTGGCAGATTTCCTGCAGCCACTCCCGCACTGCTGCTCCTCCAGGAGGAAGAAGGTGAGTCTCTCCGGGTCTGCTGTCTGTGGGGTCCCCACACAGTCTCTAATATCCCTTGTTCCTCTGTAAAAATTAAGAAACCAAAAGTTGATAAATTTAAACTTACATTTAGCAATCGTTGTCTCACTATATTATCTTATTTGGAAATAATCTATTCAATGAGTAACCATTATTTAGTATACTTAGTATAAACTTTTCTTTACATTCATTTAAATTATTTTGTAATAATTATGCTTAGATTATATATCAAACAGCTAACCATCATCTGAAATTATTTTTCTTCTTGACAAATTCTGTAACATAGAAATAGAGTGAGTTTATTTGACTAGAAAACCCCGGTAGAAAAAGTCATATGTTTACATTACATTTAATGTTGACAACTCTGAAGACTTATCTGCTTTTATTAAATGAAAAAAACAAAACAAAACAAAACTTAAACCTGCTTTTGTCTATCAAAGAGTATCCTAGTTCATGTGAACTTGAGAAACATTGGGTTAGTTTCTATATTTCTGAATTTTTTTGCAATATTTATTTTATATACTGGCTTAATTTTTTTAAAACCAATTAAGTAGAACTATCATTAAAATATCAGTTATACCATAATATACATACATAGATATACATAAATACATATACAGACACAGAGCACTCACAGCTTTCATTTGAAAGTTTTAGCCATATTTAAGGTACAATAATACAAAACTCAAAAGAATAGCTGAATCTAAATTGTATTTCTAGCAGAGGGACTAAGTTAAGATTACTTGCTGAAATGGCCAAAGTTTTTTTCTAAAGATTTTTGTTTGGATTCTATAAGGATCCTTTTAGTGCTATTTTTGGAGCCATCTTGTCTTTTAGAATATTCTAATCAAAGAATACATTTGATTCTGTTGCAAATGGCAAGATCTCATTCTATTTGTGGCTGAGTAATATTCCACTGTACATATACCATATCTTTATTCATTCATCTATCTTTGCATACTTTGGTTGCTTTCTTATCTTGACTTCTGTAAATAAAATGGAAGTTTGTTACCCTCTACAGTGATTAGTTATTACAGAGAAGGTTTCCAGATGGCAGGAGATTGATTAAGAGTTATTATAGCATATTGTTTTTAGGAAGATGACTTAAGTTTCTTTTATGATTATTGAGGCATTCATAAGAATTAACCTAAGTTTTGCTTATGTTCATGCTCACAAGGCTTACATGCTTTTGTCTTTTCAGAGAATTCTCAAATCCAGTCTTCATTGTGTATACAATTTTAACAATAGGGGCTCTTTTGCCATTTCCTTTATACTGAAAGGCAAGTTTACTCCAAGAATTTTAGGTGTGTGAGTTTTCCCACTGCAGAGCATGAGTACAGCTCCATAACTGAGGTTGGCCTCAGTGTAAGGCCAGGGAAGGAAAAGTAGGAAAACATCCCTCACCTTGTCTCACATGCGCACCCAAATAAGGGTTCTCCCCCATGTACTGGTGTTGCTAGAGCCTTTTTTCTCCTTTCCCATTTCTGTTCCTGATATTCTGATCAGAAAGATGGGCTCCTTGCCATGACTTTGCTAATTATACCTGCCATGAATTTCCCTGGTGTAAACTGCCCTTGTGTCAAAGCTGGGAGATAATGAGGGAAACATAAGCCAGAAACGCTTTGCCACTGTTTTTGTTTTTGTTGTTCTTCCAATTTTAGCTTCCTTCACCAATCTGCCTGTTAATATTTGCTTTTCAGAAACCTTGAGTATAACCTCTTATATAGGTAGGAAAGTACTTATGTTCTTCATTAAATATCATTACTATTAGTTACCTGGTCCAAGACAAGCCATTCAAAGACTGTGTATTCCAGGAACTTATTTCATGATCTCTTCACAGCTTTCAAAACACTGTCTTTACAAGGAAGATTCCTGTAGAGGGCCCTCCTTCCCAGAAAACACTTGATCTTAGCTGGTTATCTGCCCCAGGACTCCCTCCCTGGAAATCCTTAAAGAATCAAAACACCTCTCCCAGCTTGGGCTTTTTGTCTTTAATTTCCTATTGGTATATGTAGGGAAGGGCAGGGAGGTGTATTTCACTCTGAGCAGTTTTAGGAATTGGGGGAGGAGATAGACTTGGTCTTGTCTCCTGAATTAAAGTTTGGAAGGGTAAGTAGGTTATTTTTTATAAACTACTCTAACCTTTCTATTAAGGCACAGTTTCTCTTGTGCTTTACTATCACGAAAGTTTGTTTCAGTCATTGTAAAGTAGCTCTCTTGTTTTCCTTTTAACTATGTGCATTTCAGTCTATAGACTAAAAACAGTTTTTGTATATGTTGAGGAAGATGTGGTGACATCTCACTGGGTTATATAGGATTGAAAAAAATAAATTTGAAAATATGTCTTAAAGCCTAGTATATGTATGATGGCTCAAAATTGTTAATTCAATCTAGATTGCATGAGAAAACTATGATTTAATAAAATAAAATGTTAAACATGATAATTTCACCACAGCAAAATAATTGTTGCAAATAAATCCAAATACTCAAAATGGGGCTTTAAAAATTTTTCTGTCATGAAGTTAACATTATTTGATCTTATTTATAAATTTTTATCTAATCGTTGCCAGTGTTTTCTCTCCATATCAGGTAATTAACTTGACTTACTTTGCAGCATTGTGTTTACTGCTTGGTTACTCTTCATTGAACAGTTTTTAAATGCATTCCATTTTTCTTATTGGGAATTGGCAAATTATCCTGTTAAACATTCTTTCAAAATGACCTTTAAAGGCCTCTAGTGTATCAATTTCTTCACTGTATTGATTTCATTATGCATTAGCTGAACCTACTATTGCAAACCCATCAAAAACACTGTTTTTGTTTTCTTTGGTTTGGTGGGGTTCTTTTGCTTTGCAGCTTCAGTTTTGGTATAAGCAACGAATGCATTTCTGCCCTTAGAGTTTACTCCAATTATTAAAATTTTCATGATAATAAGCAATTATTTCTTGGATCTACTATTTGCTTTCTGTTGAGTATTTGTTTTCTAGGTTAATAGTTTAGGTGACCTCTTATAAACAGAAGAAAATCTAAGACTGTATTGGCCAAAACTGCATATACTTTGTTGCTATAAAATCCTGATGTTAAATATGGAGCACAGTTTGGAATATAATAATTAGAATTGACTTATCTTCTAATCATAAGCACATTTTTTGTTCTATAAATATGAATTTTTATAAACAAGTGAATAAAAGAATCTCAAAAGAGAAAATGGCATCAAACATGTATAGACACTGCCTTTCAAAGTGTAACTGATGAAGCTAAATTTGGAAAATGTTTAATATTATAAAACCCTCAAAGAAAGAAGAGTGTAAAAACAACTCCATTTATAATACCATTTATTAAAAATAAATAACCAGGGTTGTGAAAGTGTGAAGAAATGGACATTTTTACACAAAAAGAATTTTAAATTTACCTTATTTTTTTAATTTCTTCTAGAATTTATTTTAAGATTTATTTAAATTCCAATTAATAGTTAATATTAGTTTCACGTGTACAGTATAGTGATAAGCCTTTCCATACAACACTCTGTGCTCATCAAAACAAATACACTCCTTAATCCCCATCACCTATTTAACCCATTCTCCCACCCAACTCCCTGCTGGTAACCATAGTTAAGAATCTGTTTCTTGGTTTTCTTCCTCCCCCCTCCTTCTTGTTTTTGTTTCTTAAATTGCACATATGAGTGAAATCATATGGTATTTGTCTTTCTCTGACTGACTTATTTCACTAGGCATAATATTCTCTAGCTCTATCCATATAGTTGCAAATGGCAAGATTTCCTTCTTCTGATGGATCAGTGATATTCCTGTTGGGGTGTGTGTGTGTGTGTGTGTGTGTGTGTACCACATCTTCCTTACCCATCAGTCAATGGACACATAATACTGCTATAAACATGGGGGTGCATGTATCCCTTCGAATTAGCTTTTATGTATTCTTTAGGCAAATATCCAGTAGTGCGATTGCTGGATTCTAGGATAGTTCGATTTTTAACTTTTTGAGGAACCTCCATACTATTTTCCAGAGTGCCTGCATGTACCAGTTTGCTTTCAACAGTGCACAAGGGTTTCCCTTTCCCCACATCCTCCCCAACACCTATTATTCCTTTTGTTGATTTTAGCTGTTCTGACAGGTGTAAGGTGATAGCTCATTGTAGTTTTGATTTACATTTCCCTGATAATCAGTGGTGTTGAGCATATTTTCATGTGTCTGTTGGCATTCTAAATGTCTTCTTTGGAAAAATGTCTATTCATGTCTTCTGCCCATTTTTTAATTGGATTATGCATTTTTGGGGTGTCGAGTTTTATAAGTTCTTCATATTTTTTGGATACTAATCCTTTATCAGATTAGTCATTTGTGAGTAGCTTCTCCCATTCTATAAGTTGCCTTTTAGTTTTGTTGTTTCCTTTTGTTGTGCAGAAACTTTTTATTTTGATGTAGTTCCAATAGCTTATTTTTGCTTCTGTTTCCCTTGCATCCAGAAAGAAGTTGCTATGGCCAGTATCAAAGAAATTACTGCCTGTGTTCTTGTCTAGGATTTTTATGGTTTCAGGTCTCGCATTCAGGTCTTTCAACCATTTTGAATTTATTTTTGTGTATGGTATAAGAAACTGGTCCAGTTTCATTCTGCATGTTGCTGTCCCGTTTTCTCAACACCATTTATCGGAGAACCTTTCTCCAATTAGATATTCCTTCCTTCTTTGTTGAAGATTGATTGACCATATAGTTGTGGGTTCTTTATGGGTTTTCTGTTCTGTTCCATTGATCTATGTGCCTGTTTTTGTGCCAGTACCATTCTGTTTTGATCACTGCAGCTTTGTAATATAACTTGAGTCTGGAATTGTGATGCTTCCAGCTTTGCTTTTCTTTTTCAAGGTTGCTTTGTCTATTCTGGGATTTTTGTGGTTGCATACAAATTTTAGGATTTTTTGCTCTAGCTCTGTGAAAAATGCTGGTGGTATTTTGATAAGGATTGCATTAAATAAGATCACTTTGGTAGTATAGACATTTTAACCATGTTTGTTCTTCCAATCTATGAGCATGGAATGTCTTCCTATTTCTTTGTGTCCTCTTCAATTTCTTTTATCAGTGTTTTATAGATTTCAGACTATATAGGTCTTTCATTTCTTTGGTTAGGTTCATTCCAAGGTATCTTATGGTTTTTGATGCAATTGTATATGGTATTAATTCTTTAATTTCTCTTTCTGTTGCTTCATTATTTGTACAAATGCAACAGATTTCTGTATGCTGATTTTTGAATTCTGTGACTTTACTGAATTTGTATTTCTGTTCTAGCAGTTGTTGTTGTTGTTGTTGGAATCCTTGGCTTTTTCCATATATAGTACCAGGTCATCTGCAAATAGTCAAAGTTTGACTTCTTCCTTAATAATTTGAATACCTTTTATTTGTTTTTGTTGTCTGATTGGTGTGGTTAAGACTCTCAGTACTACATTAAATAACAGTGGTGAGAGTGACATCCCTCAAATTCCTGACAGAGAGAAAACTCTCAGTTTTTCCCCATTGAGGATGATATCTGTAGGTTTTTCATATGTGGCCCTTACTATGTTAAGGCGTGGTCCCTCTGAATCATTGCTTATGGTTTTTATCCTGAATGGATGTTTTACTTTGTCAAATGCTTTCCCTGCATTTATTGACATGATCTAGTTCTTGTCCTTTTATTAATGTGGTGTATCATGTTGATTTGTGAATGTTGAACCACCCTCCACAGCCCGAGAATAAGTCCCATTTTATCATGGTGAAGGAATTTTTTTTTCCCAATGTATTGTAGGACTTGGTTTGTTAGTATTTTGTTGACTTTTGCATCCATGTTGATCAGGGGTATTGGCCTGTAGTTCTTTTTTGTGGCGTCTGTCCTGTCTTGATAGTAGGGTAGTGCTGGCCTCATAGAATAAATTTGAAACCTTTCCTTCCTCTTCTTCTTCTTCTTCTTCTTTTTTTTTTTTTTTGGAATAGTTTGAGGAGAAGAAAATGTATTAACTGTTCTTTAAATGTTTGGTAGAATTTTCCTGTGAAGCCATCTGATTCTGGACTTTTGTTTAAAGGAGTTTTTAAATTACTGATTCAGTTTCTTTGCTGGTTTTTGGTCTGTTCAAGTGTTGTAGTTCTTCCTGCTTCAGTTTTGATAATTTATGTTTCTAGGAATTTACCTGCTTCTTCCAGGTTGTCCAACTTGTTGGCATATAGTTTCTCATAATATTATACTTGTTTGTATTTCTGCGATGTTGGTTGTCATTTCTCCTTTCTCATTTGTAAATTTATTTATTTGGGTCCTTTCTCTTTTGTTTTTGTCAAGTCTGGCTAGAGGTTTATCACTTTCAATTCCCTGGCCCAATGTGCTGAGTTTTAACTTGGTGTGCTCTAGTCTGCTTGTGAAGTGAGATGATCACTACCTCTGATGAGGCCCTGCAGAACTCTCTGCTTGGGAGTTGTGGTATGGGCAGGGGTTTGTGCTGGTCTTCAGGGGAGTTTTCCACCTTGCTGGGACTAAGGCAAGTGTTACTGAGGAAGGCAGTCTGACCAGAGTGCAGGAGAATGGGATTCAGTGTAAACAAGTTAGGCAGCCTTCCAGCATTTGGCTCTGTTTATACTGGGGTGTAGGGTTGAGAAATGGTGCTGGCCAGTTTCTTCATCCTGGAGAGGCATCTGTGTGAACTCTACTTCTCAGGGACATGCGTTGAAAAGTGGGAATTCTCTTCCCTATTGTGTGCCACAGTCATTCTTCAAGTAGCTATTTCCATGCTGTCTTCCCCTGGGTTGTTTGCCTGCCTTCTCTCCAGGAGAAAGGCAGTTCCCTCTTGGCTCTATCTCAACCAAGCCCCTTGATCTTTAGAACTCCAGGTTTTAAGCCCCACTGGCTGAAAGAACTCAAGAAATTCAGCCCCTCTTGTTTTCCTAAGACAATACCTGTAGGGAAGCATTCTCTTTGTACATACTCTCTGTGTACATTCCCTGCACTTCTTACCTTCAGTGTAGCCTCTTCTCCCTTTAGTTGGGGATTTGTTCTGTCAATCTTCAGGTCAATTTCTGTATTTAGGGTGATTTGATAGTTATCTAGTTTTATTTATGGGACCAGGCAATCCTACAGTCCTTCTACTGTGCTGTCATCTTCCCTCCAACCTCCAATATACATTCACCTTAATGTGTGTGTGTGTGTATGTGTGTGTATATATACATGTATACAGCTATATATGTAAAAACACATGCATATATAAACCTATATATGTGCATGCAATTTAAGTACACTATGGTAGTTGTATATGAATATATATTTAGATACACCTGTGTATGTATAGCAATATAAATTATTATAAGTGTTACAAATATTTCTTATACATGGTAAATTCTTTGGTCTCTGGCTAATCTCCTTAAAGCAATTTGTCTCCATGCACTACGATAGCAATTCATTTATATCAAAGGCTATTCAGTGTCATTTCAGCCATGGTAAACATGAATGAAAATGATCTCAATGTCCAATGACAAATAATTGTTAAATATGGCAAAGACATAGCTCTATTATGGACTAATATGAAAAATACTAAGCATTACATAAGCATTATATTTCATTACTATAGTAATAAGTAAAGCAGTAATATTATAAAGCAGTACATGCATATAGTATAATATGCACTAGCATGAACACTTCTATATAAACAAAATATATATTACTCATATATTAACATTTCAATTTAGTTAAGAACTATAACTTTTTTAGATAACTTTTTTAGTTTTCATAGCTTCTATTGACAACAGATCACTTACCAAAACAATATCAGCTCTGAATGCACACACACACCCACACACACACACACACACATTAACAATGGCCAGACAGTTAAATTTTTTCCTTCGGATAATTTTACGCTTAAAAATTTTCTCTAGTTTGAATACCTATAGATAAGAAAAATTTATTCCTATGATGGGAGGTTGCCTTGCTTTCTTTCAGTGAGCAGAAGATACAGCTCTCGAACTAGGAGAGGCGATCCTGCTTTAAGGGAATTTTACTTGATTTTTATCAGCTTTAGAACTTCAGTGATTACACCAGTTAAACAAAACAGTAGCTAGAATTCCTGCAAGTGGAAATTGTGTCCCTTTAAGGCTCAATATTCAAGATTGGAAATGAATATCTGTCTTTTCTGACATGTAGTGTAGTGATGCTTTATTATAACAAGAATTACAGCCTCAGGTTAAATGAGTAGGGTAAGAAAAGTGAACCAGTTTTCTGGAGAAGACACCACATTATATTATTCAGTGTTGGAGGGCTTCAGTGAAAAATTCATTAAATGTGAGAAGCAAAGATGCCATGTGCATTTAGAAGTTGTATCATGTGTCACTAAAGAGAAATACAAATATGTATGTAAATTGTGATGAGTTCAGGGCAAAATAAATGTAATTCTCATGTATAATAGCTTATATCTTTCACACTTCTGGAAATTATCAACCTGCTTGTAAGAGCATTTTCATCATATCCTATACACACAAGTATATATTAAAATATTTTTAGTCCTAAAAATCTTAGAAATTTTATGGTCAGCATGTTTAAGACACATTTGTAAAGTAGAAATTCAAGGTGGAATGAGGGAATGAAATTTTGATATTGGAATTATTATCAATTTAAAAATTAACTTTTCCTTTTCTGTACTTTGTGAACTATAACAAACATTTTTGCTTTATATATTTAGATAGATGATACTTATTAAAAATAATTATTTTCCAATTTGATTTATTGAAGTTATCACCCTAATTCCATGATCCATTTTGGAGCAGGGAGAGGTCAGAGAAGGGTATTAAACATGTCATCATCATATTAGTTTAAGGTGCTAAGGCTAGAGGTAATTCATATAATGTGGGCAGCTTCACTCGGTTCTAGTTCTGACTGTTGAAGTTCTCCAAAACTAGCTTAAATCTCAAATATGTGGTAATTTTCCTAAAGTAGAGTGTATGTTTTGTGGAAATATAGACTGTCTGAAACCCAGATAAGTGAGCATAAACGTGTATTTTTTATTATTTATATTTTTTTGCCTTTTCCCCATCCTTATTAAGAAATAACTAGCATGTATCATTGTGTAATTTAAGGTGTACAATGTGTGGATTTGATATATTACCACCTGAGCATTATTAACACCTCATAAGTACCTACAGTGCATCACCTCCTATAATTACCATTTATTTTTTGTGGTGAGAACATTTAAGGTCTCCTCTTAGCGATTTTCAGGCAGATAATACAATGTTACTAACTACAGCCACTATGCTATCCATAAGATCCCCAGAACTTATTAATCTTGTAGCTAAAAGTTTGTGCTCCTTGACCAACATCTTCTATTTCCCTCCCTCCCTCCACCCCCGGTAACCACCATTTTAGTTTCTATATGTTTGGCTTTTTTAGAATCACATATAGGTGACATCATACATACATCTTTCTCTGTCTGATTTACCTCAGCATAACCCTCAAGTTCTATCCATGCTGTAGAAAATGAAAGGGCTTCCTTCTTTTTCATGGATGAATAATGTCCATATCTGTGTAACCACATTTTGAATCATTTATTGACAATTAGGTTTCCACATCTTGGCTGTCATGAATAATGCTGCAAGAATCATAGGAATGCAGATATCTGTTTGAGATCCAATTTTCACCTCCTTTGATTTAATATCCAGAAGCAGGATTACTGGATCATATGTTAGTTCCATTTTTATTTTTTTGAGGGACCTCCATTCTATTTTCCATAGTGGTTGCGGTGACTTATGTTCCCAACAATAGTGCACAAAGGTGTTTTTTTTTTTTCTCCATAGCCTCACCAACACTTACCTCCTATGTTTTTGATGATAGCCATTCTAACAGGTATGACTAGCTCATTGGGGTTTTGATTTGCATTTCCCTAATAATTAGTGATGTTGAGCATCTTTTCATGTACCCATTGGCCATTTGGAGATTTTCTGTGAAAAAATGCCTATTCAGTTCCTTTTTTAGGTTGTTTGCTGTTTTGCTATTGAGTTGTAGGAGTTCATTATATACCTTGGATATTAACCCCTTATTGGGGACATGGTTTGCAGTTTGTTGTTTTTTTTTCTTATTCCACAGGTGGGGGCTTTTCATCTTGTTTGTTTTCATTGCTGTGGGGAAACATTTCAATGACAAAAATTTTTTCAAAAGAAAAAATGGTTGTAATCACTTTCAAGTATACTGTATATATTTTTAATTTTTTAAAAAGTTTCCTAGCTTGTCATAATTTTTCCTTAGAACATAACTTACATTTTATTAATCTGATCACAATTTATCTGTTACTATAAAACTGAAGATATTGCAGAGGGCCTGTATAAGCTGCGGCCAGTTTCCCATTATTGACCCTCTTACATTATAATGACACCTTTGTTACAATTAATGAATCATTGAAGTTGCTGTTATTAACTAATGTCCATTGTTCAAATTCTTTTTTTTAAATTTTTTTTAAAGATTTTATTTACTTATATGACACAGAAAGAGATTACAAGTAGGCAGAGAGGCAGGCAGCAGGCTCCCTGCTGAGCAGAGAGCCCAATGTGGGCCTCGATTCCGAGGCCCTGAGATCATGACCTGAGCCGAAGGCAGAGGCTTTAACCCACTGAGCCACCCAGGTGCCCTCAAATTCTTTTAGCTCATATCTCCTACCCTTATATCACTCCAGGATCCCAACCAGGATACCTCATTATATATCGCCATCATTTCTCTGTAGGCTCCTCTTGGCTGTGACAAGATCTCAGACTCTGTGTGTGTGTGTGTGTGTGTGTGTGTGTGTGTGTATAATTTTATTAATTTAACTGAAAATTACTAGTCAAGTACTTCATAGAATGTTTCTTAATTATTTTGCATAGGATATTTGCCTCTGTTTTGGGTAAGTTATCAGTAAGAATTCACATCTTATTTTAATACATTGAGTTATAATCAAATAACAGTATATTTATTTAGGTGCTCAAATTAGTCCGGCTTTGGCTATTGGAAGCTCTTTCAGCTTACTTCAGTGTTACTTCAACATATCCCTATCATGTGGGTCACTGTTTTTACTTGAGCACTTTACTTTCTAACAGTGCAAAATGGTCTTGGCTAATTTGTGTACAATTTCCCCCAGTCTTAGAATCAGCCATTTCTCCAAAGAACTCTGGTTCCTTTAATTAGAGAATTGGGTGAGAAACTTTAGGCTCTAGGTGTGCTCACTACTACTGGGATGTAAGCTTTCTCAGTTGAGAGAATAGGGAAATATTTGTTTACCAACATGTGTTTAATACACATTTGTTGATATTTCTGTACCTAGTAATTTCTATCTAAAGCTTAACTTGAATTCTTACTGTTATCTCCAACCCTGATCCCATGGTCAGCAAATGGATCATCAAACACTCCTCCCTGAGCCCCTGGTAATGACCATTAACAGCTGTAAACTACTCAACAAGTAAAAAAACCTGACTTGTACTATCTGCTCTCCATTTAATTGTCCAGTTTCTATATATATATTTTTTTGTGGTTTCAGACTTACTAACCCCTTTCTCCACAAAAAAGGGTTTTATCAACTAGAGTATGGTGCTTACTTACAATTTCTTTTGAGTCCTCTAGATTTTTGTCCTTTGATCTTACAGGTTTCACTCATTTCCAAAGTAACTTAGGTCAGCAGCTTTCCCTGCCCCGCCCCCACGTCTTCAGTAAAGTTGTTTCGTATACTTGTAATAAAGATAAATTGTTTTATCACCTTCTTTACTCTATCCCAGAATCCCTGGACCACCTAAATGATTTTCCAAGATATTCCTTAAATTTATTATTTATGCTGTGGATGGTTCACCAAATAAAAAAAGGAAGCTTAAGTGTACAGCAAACTAAAGAAAATACATAATAAATTACAGTAAAAATTAGTGAAATTGAAAATGGGAAAACAAAATCAATGAAGCCAAGAGGTTTTTTTGGTTTTTTTTGAAAGATAAGTAAAAATTGACCTCTAGTCAGTCTAACCAAGAAAAAAAAAAAGGTGCATATTAACAGAAATGAAATAGAAGTCATTAATACTGATCCCACAGGCATCGAAATGGTAATAAAGGAATCCATGAACAATTCTATTTCCATAAATTTAATATTTTATATGTAATGGACAAATTTCTTGAAGGACACATGCTAGCAAAACTCGCAAAAGGAGGGCGCCTGGGTGGCTCAGTAGGTTAAAGCCTCTGCTTTCGGCTCAGGTCATGATCTCGGCGTCCTGGGATCGAGGCCCGCGTCGGGCTCCCTGCTCAGCGGGGAGCCTGCTTCCTCCTCTCTCTCTGCCTGCCTCTCTGAGTACTTGTAATCTCTCTCTGTGTGTCAAATAAATAAATAAAATCTTTAAAAAAAAAAAAAACTCGCAAAAGGAGAAATAGATAAACTGAACAGTTTTATTGATTAGTGATACATTATCTTTAATAGCCTTCCAAAAAAAGAAAACAGGCAGCCTAGATGGTTTTACTCACGTATTCTACCAAATATTTAAAAAAAAATTATAGTAGTTCTCAATCTTTCAGAAAATAGAAATAGAGGGAATACTTCCTAACTCATTCTACGAGGCCATTATTATTCTAACACCAAAACTAGATAAAGACATCACAAGAAAGGAAAACTATAGACCAATATCTCTCATGAGGAAAATATTCAAGAAAATATTAGTAAATTGAATCCAAGAAGGTATAAAATTTTCTTTAACTTGTTTCAGTGTTTAGAAATCCTGTCCTTGTATCTGCCTAAGTTTTATCAGAGTATTTCATTTCTTCCATAAATATATGAAATCTTTCCTTTATAAAAATGTGAATCTTCTGTGAGCTAACTTGGCTATAATTCTACCCTCATGCTGCCACATTGTCAAACAACCCAGCCCAGGCTGAGCACCTTTTTCTAAAAGTTTGTTTTCTAACAGGAGTCCTCTTGTAAACTGGGCAGAAAAACCTGGAATTAAGAGGNTAAAATTTTCAATAACTCGTTTCAGTGTTTAGAAATCCTGTCCTTGTATCTGCCTAAGTTTTATCAGAGTATTTCATTTCTTCCATAAATATATGAAATCTTTCCTTTATAAAAATGTGAATCTTCTGTGAGCTAACTTGGCTATAATTCTACCCTCATGCTGCCACATTGTCAAACAACCCAGCCCAGGCTGAGCACCTTTTTCTAAAAGTTTGTTTTCTAACAGGAGTCCTCTTGTAAACTGGGCAGAAAAACCTGGAATTAAGAGGCAACCACTACCAACTCATTATCTTTGACTCCTCAAATTATACCAATACTCTTAACTTTTGGAATTTGAGACTGACTGCTATTTTCTAGTATTTGGCATTATGCAAGACAGATTCCTTATTTTATCTAATTTCTCCCCTTTGCTGCTTATTCTTTTTCATGCCTACTACTGTCTGGATATGTCTTGAGGCCAAGACAAATATGATGCCATCCTATTTTTCTAAGTTTATCCAAAATAGTAATTTAATGTACTATTCTAGAATTTTTCCTTTTTAAGGATTACTTCTAAACTTATCAGCCTGTGGCTTTCTAAAATTATATTTATTTCATTAAAAAATACATGTATCAACCATCTTTAGTTTTCTGACATTTATCCCTGGTCTTTTCAGTCTCTAATATTTCAGGGTTTTGGTGATCACATCAAAAAAGTCTTGTTTTTGGCCTTTTGAATTAATGGTTCTTATGAAATATTTTGTTACAATAATCAACATAGAAATTTTTACTTCTATATTTATCCTTTCAGATATATTCAATACTACTGTTAGAGTTATATCATGGATGTCCCTCTTAATTTTGAAAACTAATCTTTTCAGCCATAATTCTATTTTCCAGGTTAAAGTATCTGGGCTTCTACTCAAAAAAATATATATAATTTTGGTTATTTATATATAAAATTTTCTTTTTTTCTAAATATACCACATGCATTTACGCACATGCAACCAGCCTGGCCCTGCATCAGGCTCAGCTGGGAGTCTGCTTGAGATTTGCTCTCCCTTTGCCCCTCCCCCTTCCCACTATCTCTCTCAAATAAATCTTAAAAAAAAAAAGCAAAAAACAAAACAAAACAAAAAAAAAACCCCAAAAAACAAATACCACCACCAACCTGATTTGTACGACTTGCATCTAATAGACTATTTTGAGAAATTTAAAGAATCCCCTTGTACAAGACACCTCTTGTTCAGTTAGTCCCCTGCTAATAGTTTCCTTTACCGAAGAGGTCAATTGTTACCTATTTAATGAACCCAGCTTCTAGCACTTTGAACACTAAAAGCTTCATGTTCTTTCTTGAATGCTAAAGGCCTACCTGGTCGTGCAACACACTGCTGCCATGCCAACAGGCTAGCAAACATCTATTTTCAACTGACAACAGGCACACATCTCCTACTGATTTTTGCCCAAAGCCTTTTCTATTCTTTTGATATTCAACATACAATGTATACAATTAGAAAGTAATATAACAATTAAGAATTATGCCCCTTCTTAATCTCTCCAAACTTATTCTGGAGTGAATGCACAGAAAATTTTCTGTCCTAATATTTATAATTTCAAACTCTTTACTGTTGTGTAATTATTCCTGGGNCTTTCTTGAATGCTAAAGGCCTGCCTGGTCGTGCAACACACTGCTGCCATGCCAACAGGCTAGCAAACATCTATTTTCAACTGACAACAGGCACACATCTCCTACTGATTTTTGCCCAAAGCCTTTTCTATTCTTTTGATATTCAACATACAATGTATACAATTAGAAAGTAATATAACAATTAAGAATTATGCCCCTTCTTAATCTCTCCAAACTTATTCTGGAGTGAATGCACAGAAAATTTTCTGTCCTAATATTTATAATTTCAAACTCTTTACTGTTGTGTAATTATTCCTGGGAGGTGCAGTGTGTGAGCTGTTTACATGAGATGAATGGAACCATGAATTTATAAGTACATGCTCCATTACACTTATAGTGTATTGCTTCTTAATTTACCTCTTGCTTTGGGCCATGCAGAAGATTATTCTGGCTATTTTTAAAGAGCTGTTCCAAATTCTGTAGATTCTTCTCCCACAGGTCCTTTTTATTCTGTGATTTGAAAATCACTTGGTGAGCAGAAATTTCACCATGTGTTTGTCAGATAAATTTCCCACTCATCATGTATAGCTTATGGCAATATGGTTGTTTTCAGAAGAAGAAAGCATAAAGCCCATGACTTACTCTAATGGGACAGGAAAATGTAGAGCTAGAAGACAAAGAATATAATTACATTTTTATGGGCAACCATGTAAATATATTACTAAAAATGTTCTTTTAAATAGCACAGTCAAATGGAGAAAGAAGAAAAAGCATCAGAAGCCAGACTGAAAAAATCCTCTTATCTGACTTCTAGACTGCTTTAATAAGTTGAAAGCATCAACTTTATGCATCTGCCTAAGATGCACTTAATTAAGGATATCATTACTCAGAATTGTACTAGGAAAAAAATTAAAAACTTATGAAGCTTGAAAAATGTTGCTTCTGAATAAAATATTTTGGAAGAAAACAAGGTTTGATATACCAAAATTAGCATATTTGTAAATGAAGTCCTCTTTTTAAACAACTCAAAATTTTCAGTATTTTCTGTGAGAAGGGGAGAAATCCAGGAATTCTGATTCTCTTCATATATAAAGTCATTAATATAATAAAAATTTAAGATACCACTTGAATTCAAAAATTAGAAAATAACACTAAGTAACCTGAAATTTTCACAAATTAGTTGTATGTGTTTGAGAAAGCTTTTAAAGATTCACATGTTTCTGGTACATAATCTGTAAAACAAAGTAGCTAGAATAGTCAGAAGACCATTCTTGAAACTTCTGAATGTTGTTTCTAGCCTGCTACCAAGCATATTACCTATAAAACAGAAGAACAATGGAATTTTTTCTCCAGTTAACTGACTTTAAGTAAATGCGTTGCATAGAAAACAAGTGATTTAATGCTTACTCATTATAATTAAATTATTTAGATTAGTAGTTAATTTAATTGGAAAAATGCCTCTATAAACATCTTAGGGAATGTCTCCAAATTCCCAGAGGCACATGCTCTTGAAGAGGTTTGTGGGGAACAAAGCTGGAGAAGCAGTTGATGCCTGGGTGTGTGTATGTTTTGGACTGCTCACAAGTATCTTGTGATACAGTCTCTTCTTAATCCAGTTGAATAACACTAGTTTAGATTGATCTAACACTTTTGAGAGTATATGTAACTATGTGATTGGTATTTCCCTAACCTTCCTAAACAGTATCAGCTATACATAAAAATTTACATTTTTTACTAACTTATGAACTTTTGTACATGGAATTGAAATTCAATCACTTTTAGTGATGACTTTAATGCATCCCCACTCTTGAATTTGAAAAAAATATGTAATTAAGACTATTTGTTCACCATAATTATTGATGTCTTATCTTTATACTCAATAATTTTGGATCCTAAACACTCATTAAGTATTTAGAATCTCTTCAACGTATAGAAACTTTACTGCATATACTTGTCTTCCTCCTTTACATGTTTGTGGACATGTCACGAGAGGAAAGAGTTCTCTAAGAAAAAGTGTACTGAGACCGTGAAAAGTTCATTGCAAACAAGCCAAATGGAATGTCAGGCTCTATGATCTGGGGCTTTGGTGTAGGTTTAGATGTTTATTAGGGCCCATGAATGAACAGAAAATGCACAGGTGACTAAAGCAAACATAAATGTATACGGCATTCAACTGTAAATAGAGCTTATTAAATGTATACTATAGCAGACAGAGCATTAAACATATGTAGCTTACTCCTTGCCACAACCCTTTGAGGTTTGTATTGCTTTTTCTATGTTAGGAGCTTACACAATGTCAAAAAGTTAGTAAACCTCAGATGGCAATTTGTTCTGGATGATTCTAAGTGCTTAGATGCCAGAGTTTTCTAAAGATCTGTATTAGAACTCCTCCTTTGCAACTTATTAGGTGTACAGTCTTGGGAGAAGCTACTAATAACTGCAATACAGGCCTGAACACTAATGTGTGTCCATAATAAATTAGTCAGAGCACATGGGGAACCAAATTGTACCCAAAGGTTTTGAGTATGGAATGAGAGCAAGGGAGTTTAATGATTTAAATATTCAACCACTTCAAGCTAGTGGTGTCCGATAGCAACACTATCACTTGTTATGTCTAGAACATGGCAGCACAGATCTCTTCAGGTTCCCTCAGAAATCTGTTGGGAAGAATTGCATTTATATTAAATATTTGTGTATAAATGGATCTACAGATATATATAATATATTTTTATTATAGTATATTATATATATAACATAATATATATATATATAATATATAATATAATATTACCAAAATTTCATGTGATGAAACACATCACATGAAATTTTGGTAATACAAGCAACACAAAGCTTTCAAAAATGTTTTCTGATACTATAGATATGTAATTGTCTGTGAAAACAAAGTTCAAAAGAAATTTTTAAGGGGAAATGTCAAGAGATCTGATCTCACCAATGAAAAGTAAAATATTCCCATTCTTGCAGCCATACACTAAACAAAGATTTTGTTTTGGGGGCATTGGTATTCTTAATGTTGGATGACTTCAAATCTGTTTCCCTGGGAAATAAATTAGATAATACACATATTCATTTCTCTTCTTCTTTAGACAAGACCTATTTACTATTTATTCTGTATTCCTTTCATAGATGAATATATAGGCTTTCTTGACCTCAAATATTAATATATTAATATAAATGATATTGATAAACATTAATATGTATCGATTATCTCCAACTTTATTTTACTTAGCACTTTAAAATCTTTCAACCACTTCTATTCTTCACAGTACAAAAAGAATCCCTCAAATGGCCTGCAAGGCCTTGAATAATATAGCCATATTTTAAGTTTCTCCAGGCTCATGTTCAATCACTCTAACCATAAAAGGCTTTTTACAGTTTCTTGGAAGTTTTTATATCTTTCCCGCCTCTGGCCTTTGCCACACCATCCTCTTACTGGAACACTTCTATTTCCACTTAGTTTTGTAGGTAAATCCTATTCATCTTTTAGTGTACACTTTATTATTTCTCTAGTAAAGCTAACCTCAGAGACAGGTAGTCTCTTGCAGTATTCTGTATTAACATACATTGCTTAGTCTTTGTTAAAACAGAGTTTTCTGATACCTACAATGACTGATACATAATGTTTTTAATAAAAGAATTAATGAATAAATGATTCTTTTTCTATGCTTTTATTTAATTCTAAACTCATTTTAGAATAATACATTCTTCCAAAAATCTAGATAAAGTAACATCAGGTATAAGCCCTTTTGAAAAAAATTACTTGAGGTCTTTCAGATTATTTTTTATATTGGTATTTTTAAAATACTGATTTCAGTATTTTGTTCCATTTATAAGTAACAGACATACCAAACAGTAAATCTACTCAGATACATAAATACTGACATTAAAATTTAGTAGATATCAAAAAATGTTTTTTTCCATCCACCTTTTTCTCTTGACATTTTAACTCTTTAAGTTCGTGGAACATCTCCAATTCGTTCTATACCTCACAAAATTCAGTATTGAAATTTTCATACCCCTTATTATATCATTTTTATTGTTCACATGGACAGGGTGCTTACTTAGCACCAGATACAATCTTCACAACAATTCTGCGATAAATACAGATACCATCCTCATTTAAAAAAAAATGAGTAACCTTAATGAGTCACTTCTTTAAATAGGAAATGTTAGGGAAAGAATTGAACCCAGGAAGCCTGTCAGTGGATACTTTTGTATAATTGGTGTTCAAAGAACATGTGTTTTCATGGTTTAAGATTCCTTGAGTAGCAAGTAATCTCTGTGTATTCATGATACACTGGTATTAATGCACTCAAAAGCAGGAGACCCATCTTGGTGTAGATACTGGACAGATCTTTAGAAGGTATGCTTTTAGGTATGCCCTGGAGAGAGGTTACCAATGCTAGCCAATATAGTTATCAATAACTGCATGCTTTATGATAATCATGTTCCTTTCTAAGTCTATGTCTTTTCCTTGTGGCAATGCCATTCTTAGCAGCTTACTCAGATAACTAACATGCAAGTCAGTTATTAGCGTATGGGTCAGCATTTCTCATGAAGTTTAATCTGTTTTCTGCTTATAGTAGTAATTTTATTGACTAAGTTTATATCTTTTGTTAACTAGTAAGTAGCTCAATTTTGTTAATCACTAAAGGAAATGGTTGTTGACTATATCGGATATTCTCAAATAGGAAAAAGAACAAGAATTACTATATTTGCAAAATGACCTCTATTTTACAAGTTTTAAAATGTTAATCAATAAATGATTTTTGAGGGTTGCCTGGGTGGCTCAGTAGGTTGAGTGTCTGCCTTTGGCTCCGGTCATGATCCAAAGGCCTGGGATCCAGCCCTGAGGTGAGCTCCTTGCTCAGCAAGGAGTCTGCTTCTCCCAATGCCCCTTCTTCTGTCCTTCCCTCTGCCCCTCCCCCTGCTTGTGCATGTGCTCTGTATGTGCATGTGTGCACTGTCTCTGTCACTCTCTCTTAAATAAATAAAATCTTTTAAAAAAGCCCAAGTTATTTGAAAAATAATGTTGCTCTGTATATTATGATTTTTACATAAATTCAAATAAGTGGCGTTGTGTTCTTTTTCTCTTTTGAAAGAAAACAAATTTGATTTGAGGATTAACTTTAAGAAAATTAGATATTTTTCCGAAGTTTTCAATAAATGTAATGGAAACTATATATTAATATCAATGGAATTTTGCCTCTTTTTTAAAAGAACTAAGGGACTTTTTGCCAAAAGCAAAGAACCATTGAAAAGGGATGCATGTTGTAACTTGACCCGGTTGATCTTATTTCATTCTTTTATGATAATTTGAAATAAGAAATGGAGAAACAAGTGATTCAACTCAAGTTGGACATTGGAACGGTAAAGTTAAGTGGTATGAAGCTGGAGTTGGCATCACTGGATGTCAACCTTGAGCAAGCTCTATTTGAGTAAGCAGAAACCAAACACTGAGCAGAATTGATATGCTTAAGAGAGAATGAAACATTCCTACAATAAGGAATAGAAAATAGAAACCATGCATCCCCAGACTCTAGGACAAAATGAACTATCTAAACATTTTTCCAGTTTCATGGTAGACCTTCCTAAAATTGGGTTATCTAGAGAGTGCTAGAGAGTGCTTTGTATGTTCTCAATTAGCTACCTTTGTAATCTGAACTTATCTGAATGATACTTGGACCCTGGAAACTAAATACTCCCCTATTAAAACAACCTCATTCTGAATGAATTACTGGAGAGTGTATTTTTATATAATCAAATTCCTTTTCATTGTGGTACATAACTTACACTATAAAGATTCAGATCCAAGGAATATATAGAAAGGATAATCCTTCTTAATGCATATTCAGTAATTGGTTATTTAATTTATAGTTTTCCTGTCAAATGAAATGTTTATCTCTAAGCCTTCAATTAAAGATTCTTCAAATCAAAACAATTACATTAAAAATTTGAGAATGAAGTGTACTGCATAGAGAAATATTTGTGTTTTTTTCTCTAACTCTATAAATACCTCTAATAAGTTGTATTGTTATATTAGAAAATATAAAAAGGAAATCTGATTTCTAGTTTATTCTGGCTGAAATTCCATGTTAGCCTTTACTAGTGTAGATGATGGCTGTGGTGACCTCAAAAGGGTTGGCTTTTAGTGGGTCAGGACCATCATTAAACCCAACTAGAAGTGGTCACTCACTGTTCTGAGCTCCAGGCTTGAGAGTGCTCCATCTTTATCCTTCTCAATAGTGACCTCCATTGGGAAAAAAAAAATATTTAAGCCTAAGGCAATGTAGTCACCTAGATCCCATGTGCCTCTTTCCAGATCACTCTTCTGATACTCAGAACCTGAAAATCCTAGTGTAAATCATCCAGAATCTAGTTCTGGGACCTACATGGGCATGAGTCTCTTTCTCAGTGTGTTTTCTATAGGGTGAACTAAACTCCAGTGTGTTCAATTCTAAGTTGGGGTGGGGGACAAGAGGTGGCCAGAGATGGTTCTTGTCAGACACTGCAGACAAAGCTTGAATAGACAGGCTGATGTCTCCACACCATGAGCAAAAGTCTCCTCATGGTATGAGATTGAACCTGCCATGGATTCAAGAGGAAATTGGCCAAGGGCCAGAAGCTAGTTCTTTCTTAACTACCACATTCAGGAGTATGAGAATGTTGTATGAGAATGTTGTACTTGACTCTAGCCTTCCAAGTCATTATGAAGGTATAGTTGTCAAGTTTGGAAGCTAAACCTATTTCATTATCTGGTTTATAACTTTTGGGTATTAGGCATATAGTATGTGGACCTCTATTTGTATTCATGATTAAGGTTCTGGTGAATAGGTGTTGTGATCTACTGGTCTTATAGCTCCTGAGGTACTGGTCTTGGTGGCTCCTGATAAGTGCCTTTAAGAATACCCAGAGGCAAAGAGGTACAACATCCCCTTCTCTAATCACTGAATTAAAACCAGGATTCTGACCTGTTACTCTATGATTTTCCTAGAGTACAGTCTCTCTGGTCTGGTCAGCATTTTTTTTTTTAATTGAAGGAACAAGAGATACCTTTATTTATTAAGGAAAGTTTGTTTCCTATTTGTGTCTGAATGGCAGTTCCCTGTTAGGGTAGCCCGATGATTTTTTTTTCTACCCTTTATAATGATATTTATGTTCCTCCAAGAACAGTAGCTAGGGGTAATGTTGCTAAGTCATTTAATGGCTGATTAATTCTGCATTCAAAATGATATATATCCTGGTTATAAAATACAAATAATAATAAAATAATATGGAAATGATAGTTTTTTCTAAATGCATTTATCTTTAAACCTAACTCTTGGTGGTTCTTTTTTGCTAATTTATTTACATATTTTCCTATTGAAAATGTCTATGGCTACATTCACCAAAGAAGGAAACTCGTGTCTTTATTTAAAAAACAAAAAGCCTTAAAAAAACAAAAACAACTTTCACTGTGTTAAAAGCTATTTCTTAAGGTTTCTGTGAACATCAGGTTTTTCTTGTTAATCTACACATTGTACATGTCAGTAGCAGTAGACCTTTTCTTCCCCTTTCCTATTGATACTCATATAGCTCAGTGCCAATAAATATTATAATTGTCTTACAACCCCAGTAATGATAAAAATATCATTTTAGAAGTAGCAATGCTTCATTCCACACCAAAGTTTTAGTATACAGGGTAGAAATATTTAATGAGGTTCCCACATTTAGATATCGGTTATAGTTTATATGATTATGTTCTAATTGGTTCTTTCAAGAAATCCTCTCAAAATCATAGTCTAACTTTGACTATAAAGCTGTAAAATCTTAAACAATTTATGTAACTGATGATAGAAATTATAAAATTCAAAGTAATACACAAATTCAGATTATGAATCACAGTTTTTTATAAAGATTATTTATTTGAGAGGACATGCACACAGGGAGAAAGAGCAGAGAGAGAAAAAGACTCCCCACTGAACAGGGAACCCAGTGTGTACTCTATCCCAGGACCCTGGGATCATAACTTGAGCAGAAGGCAGACACTTAACTGACTGAGCTACCCAGGTACCCTACAAATCACATTTTAAAACTCCTTCTCTGTCAACAGGAAAGCACGTATATGTTTTTTTATGTGGGGAAAAAAAAATCTAAACTGGATTTCCCACTTCTTAATTTTAAAAGAATCTAAATTTTAACCAAAATGTTTACTTTTATAGTCTGTGTTATAAATTTCACTATCCATATTGGTATTTAAAAAAAGGAACTTTTTTGGAACATTTTATGGAAAAAAATCTACCATCTAAAATAAAGACATATTGATATTTTAACTATTGAACTTTAAATTATATACAGAAGCACAGGAGTTAATTTTAAGACCTTTCTTTAGTATGAAGCAATAAACAGAAAAAAGTCTTGATTGTATCAATAGTAATCTTCATGTTTCATCATATTTTATATGCAAAAAATTCCAAAATCTCATTGGATTGTAAGAGGTTTTTTTTTTT
>LNAC01001449.1:24917-183975 GCA_002007465.1 Ailurus styani
TTCTTTCTTTCTTTCTTTTTTTTTAAGATTTTATGTATTTGAGAGAGAGCACAAGCAAGCAGGAGTGGGGAAAGGGGCTGAGGGAGAGGGAGACGCAGACTCCTCACTGAGCAGGGAGCCCAGACAGGATGCAGGGCTTGATCCCAGCACCCTGGGATCATGACCTGAGCCGAAGGCAGATGCTTAACCAACTGAGCCACCCTGGTGGCCCTGGACCATAAGAAAGTTCTAAAAGTATTTATAAAAATATTTTATCAGGGGCGCCTGGGTGGCTCAGTGGGTTAAAGCCGCTGCTTTCAGCTCAGGTCATGATCTCAGCGTCCTGGGATCGAGGCCCGCATCGGGCTCTCTGCTCAGCAGGGAGCCTGCTTCCTCCTCTCCCTGTCTCTCTGCCTGCCTCTCTGCCTACTTGTAATCTCTCTCTCTCTGTGTCAAATAAATAAATAAAATCTTTAAAAAAAAAAATATTTTATCAGTTTATAAAAGTAAATGGTGTAATTTAGATTTAATTCATTGAAAATATTTGTAAATATGTATCACTTAAATTCCAGTTTCATCCCTACTCTCATTTTATCTTTTTGATCCTCAGTGTCCTCATCAGCCTCACATGGGCCCTGAATTAGAGCTGAAGCACCGTGTCTAGCTGTCTGATTAACTGCCTATGTGACTAAGGTAAGTCATTTTTCTTCCTTATAAGAATGAATGTTTTATAAATGAGCTGTAATCCTAAAATTAAATCTAAAACCTTCGCTGGAGTCCTGTTTCTGAAAGAGTCAAATTTAAGGCTTACACTGTGTTTTCCTGAGAGAATTTTAATATACTGTTGGTGAATCCTGATTATTTCAAACTTTTTCAAGAATTCACATACAAGATGCACAGTTCTTTATCAAACAAATACAACAACCTACAGAATGACTTCCATTTTTTTAAAATTCCTAAGAGGTTTTTAAGTGAAAATAATGGGTTATGCATGGATGCCTTTTCCACATTAAGTGGACTAATCAGCTAATTTTTCTTAAACATTGTTTTGTAGCCTATGAAGAAAGCCAGAATATGTCACCCTCAAGTGTCTCTTTGACATAAAAATTAGTCTGAACTGAAGGCAATTTAGAACCAAATCCAGAAAACACTTTCTCTTTTCTGTTTAAAGGCAGCATATAAAATTTCCTTTTACTGGAGACAAATTCTTATCAGGCCAGAGATGGCAAACACACCTGACTCCATTAATTTCCACCCATATATTTATCTTCCCGTAGTTTGGCACCCTTGGAAGCCTAGAACTGCTTTTCTTTGTCCTATCCTTTTTCCAGAAGTTTGTTCTTTAGTTGAAGGTGCTGTACAAGCTGCAGTTAAAAGCCACTGCTTTGAGTTATTTTTTTTTTAATTTCTCCTGGATAATCTGTGGTACACATTAATAAACTGTCTTATTTTGCTTTGTTTTTTTCTTATTAACCTGTCTTTTTGTTAGAGTCTAAGCTGAAAACCTAAGATGGGTTGAAGTGAAGTCTAGCCTCTTCTACATCTGCATGTCCATTACAATCCTAGTTGTTTTTCTGCAACATTGTTTTATAGCCTATATGACTATGAGAATCCCAGGTGTTTTTAGCTTAGATTATTGTCCATCCATCATGACAATTATTTTGAGTTTATTATAAACAGCTGGAATCCTTGCAATAAGGAAATTTTTTATTTGTTTGTCCAAGGTAATGCTGAGATCCAGGTGATATGTCCATGGGCCTCACTAGGTTAATTGGGGATCTTGCCTATTCTTGCCGTAGATATATCATAAATATCTCTACATTGTAACTGAAAAAATATTATAAAAGATGCAATGAAAGCCTTTGGTCATTGGAATTGTATCACACATTACGTTTCAGAAAAATCTAATATCCTTCAAAGGACACAGTTTAGTGTTACACAAGGGCCAGAGAAAAGAAATGAACTTGCTTTCAAATTCCCAGTATACATTGGTGAAGAAGGGTGGTTGTGTTACCTTCCTTGCTGCTTATGGCTCTGCAAAGCTCTGCATGGCTCTGGCTTCATTGATGGTGGAAACAATAAAGGTGCTAATGAAGTGTAATTTTTGAGCTGCCTTTGATAGTGTGGCAATCCTTTTAGAATAGAAATTTGGAAAAAATTATCTCCTCTATTACCTATTGTAAGTATTGGCTTCCTCCCATCTCCTTTTGATGTTTCTCCATTAATGTAATCTTCCTTTTCATTCTTCTAGCTTCCTTTCATTTGTTTCATTCAATTTAAATACTTAAAAGTACAGCAATTTAGGTTTTTGAAACAAATTCTTTGTAACTTCCTGACAGAAACTACTTTTCTATTAAGGAAAATAATAGATAAACATTAAATTGTATAAATACCGAATGGATGTAGTTCCTGCATTTGCTATAAGAATAGTAAAAGCTACTCCTCTTTTTCCTTTTTTCTACCATGTGACTACTTTTCCCTAGGAACCAATTTGCAAAGATCAATAAAATAAAGGTGTGGAGACTTAAACATTCTTTCATTAAGTTGCATTCCTTTTTACCTATCACTGTATTGGTTGCAGTCTCTGACGTTATTATTTCAAGTAATTCCTTTGTCCTATATGAAAATGAGCAATTCTGTATATACTTCCCATTCTTTCCTTATTGGTTTTGATCTAAATTCACAGTGAAGGTCTATTTAAATAATGTATATATATTATTTGAATTTGAAGTATACTTACTAGGAATGTAACATACACAGAGCTACATAATACAAATAATTTTTTGAAGGATAACATCAACAAAAATAATGTACCACATCTGAAAAAGTAATATAAAGCATCAAAGAGTCAAAACTAATTTCCTTAAGTCCTAAACCAACAAACTTTATTTTGTTTTAAAATAAATTTTAAAAATGTAATAAAATACAGACTACTGATATTGTCACACATAGCATAATCTCTTGTTTATTGTAGTTACTTGTTTGTAAGTGCAGGTAAGGTGCATTTTTCAGATAGGATATTGCACTCTGAAATACAGTTGTGCTGTAACCCTGCAGGGGGAAGATTTTTAGAACTTCATTTAGGTGGTGATATGCAAATAAGTGAAAATGTCTTCTGGGTACAAAGGTATCAAAAAAGTATTTCTCTACAACATTTTTCTTTTTAAACTTTTGTCAGTATTTTGCATTCTGTTTGGATCCTGTATGCCATTAATTTGTCCTTCCAAGATTTGTTAAAATTCAGTTTTAATATGAGATTTTCTTAAATATGTGGTATTTCAAAGCAAACAGTGCTGACGTATTCTTCAATACACATTTCTTACCCTCTTATGCTACAACTAATTATCCATATATTTCTCTAATATTGTTGCTTTGTCTAGTCTATAATTAAAGATTTTTATTTTCTTTTTGCCTTTCTCTATTTTTATTCACTACATTTTCTTATATAGACATTTTACTAAGGGGAATTTTTCGTTCTATTGAATAGATACTTTGGGAAACTTTCCATTTTAGTTCTGACATGTAAAGAGCTTAGAAGTCATCACTCCGATCCTAATAAGATAAAACTTAACAAACTGAAAACTGAGGTATTTTCTTAGACTCCTCACAGAAGTGAGGTATAGGACAAACTACTCCTCTGAAATTTGAAGAGATGAATCCAGATAGAGATAAGGTCTACTTCTGAGGAGCAGAAGCCTCTTGAACCATAAACTGGTAGGAGCTTGTAAATGGAAATTTTGATGAATTTCTGGAGGGTAAGGATTGACTAGCTTGAAAGTGGGAAACTGTTACAGCCATATTTGAAGGGAAGTCTTAAACATTGGTGGGTATAACATTCAAGAATCCCACCAGGTTTTCATGGTGAGGAGCCAAGATGTCAACACTAGGGTCTGGGAAAGGGAGGATAGGAGTAACCACTGTAGTAAGTACATTCAGAGCACTCTCTATAATAGAGCTTACACTCTAGGGTAAAAGACTTTATCAGAGCCTTATCTCTCCTGGGAGAAGTGCATTTTCCTGACTCTAGGCCCTTCTAGCTTTCCTATCTTCCCTGAGAAAGGGAGAAACACTAGATAAGGTCAGAGCCTGGAAATACAAGCCCAGTACAAAGCTGAGCGTTAATCATTAGATTACAGAAGCTTCCCATTCCACACATCTTACCACCACTACCAGTATGTCTGCAAGATTCTTCTTTAATTACAGTGAATTGTACCTGAAAGAACTTCAAAGTGCCAAAACTGAGGAGAAATTATTAGGGAAGCCCAAGGATTCCATGGGAGAATAAAAGGGCACTAAAGGAATTTGAAGCTTCTGGTAATGACAGCTATAGCAGATACCGAACACAGAGCAGCTACTAGCCAGGTTAACATATAACCGCATACTAAGGGACTCTTTATGTCGGTTACTATTACCTAATAAATTATTTCTGGTTCTAAATAAAAAATTGGAAAGCAAGATTAAAGGAAAGGAAAACAATCTAAAAAGACAAATTAAGCATCAGAACCAGACTCAGATATGACGCAGACTTTGGAATTACCTGGCAGGGAATTTAAAGTAATTACAATCAATATTGTGTTAATGGGGAAAAAAATGGAGGACATTTAAGAACAGATGGATAATGTAAGCAGAAAGACCAATTCTAGGCAAAAATCAAAAAGCTGCAAGAAATAAAAAACACAACAGAATCAAGAATGGCTTTGATGGGCTTGTCAAGTAGAAAGGATGTGACTGAGGAAAAAAATAAGTATCCTTGAAAATATGTGATAGAATCTTAAACTGAAATGCAAAGGGAAAACAAAGAATGAATACAACAGAACATACATAAATTCTGAGACAACTTCAAAAGGTCTTATAGACATGCAACTGGAGTACCAAGAGGAGAAGAAAGAGATTGGAATAGAAGACATATTTAAATAATACTGGATAAGAATTTTTCAAAATTAATGGCAGGTGGTTAAGCCACAGATCTAGGCAGCTCAGAGGACACTAAGCAGCATAAATAATTTTGGTTAAGGGCACAATATACTTTATACAACTATATCAAATAAAGTAATTCTTGTGGTGGGATTAAATGAGAGAAGAGATTCTGATTTCTAGTCAGACCCATGGAATATGAACCAGAGTTGTGATAGGAATGGTTTTTGATATTGAAGTCAACTTTAATTATAGGACTTATTTCTGTTTGGTTAGCTAATAAAAAAATCCTTTAGTGACAGTGGTAAAAGATGTGCAGTAATTCTAAAAATTCTCTAGTTTTCAATTTTACCTATAATTTAAATATTGGGTACAAACAAATTTAAAAATGTCAAATGCTATACTTTATTCTGTTCCTAGTAGTTAATAAATAGACATAATTTATTTATATTACAACTATCTAAAAACTAATAAAAATGCAATTAAATCACCAATTAAGACTTCCTGGTTGGCATGCACCTCTTAAACTCAGATGCATTGCTGGGCACAGAATGGGAAATCAGTTGCTCTCTTTGCCCACTGAAATCCAAGTAAGTCTTTACTTCTAGCTTCACCTGTGCAAAATTTTAAGATTTCCAAACTATTTTCATGTTTGCTAGTTATACTGAAAGAAAACCAAAGAAAACATATCTGAAACTCTTGTTGGGATGGTTCTATTTCTCTTATGTTAGTACGTGATGCCAGGTGATCCTTTATAGACAGAACACACAGAATTACTCCATGCTTTAGAGAAAAAGAGTTTTTATTCACACACAAATAATTTTTTTAAAGGTCATTCTGAGAACACATTAGGAAAAAACTGACTTGGTGAACATCTTCAAGAATTCCTGGTACTGTATTATAAGTCGTAGTGACATGAGAGAAAGATGAAGTTCCTGTCCTTGAGTTGATAGCATTTGAGTGATCATCTATTTTCTTTCTCTTTATTTTTGTCTGTTGTCTTCTCAGTTAAACAGGTGCCAATAATTTCCACCAATAACAATTAGGGACACCAAGATTTAAATTTTTTTTTTTTTAATTTGAGAGTGAGAAAGAGAGCATTAGAAGTGGGGAGGGTTAGAGAGAGAAGCAGACTCCCTGCTGGGACTCCAGGATCATGACCAGAACTGAAGGCAGTAGCTTAACCAGCTGAGCCACCCAGGTGCCCTAGGAACACCAAGACAAATGAAATTATGGATAATTGCCTAACGTGCTCCCTGGCCTCTTTTCCATATGGAAGTCTGGACCCTAAGTATTCTTCCTCTAAGATGCCTTGTCTTGGCTCTTGGGATGGAAAGTTTGACATTAGATGATTTGAAATCTCCCATAATCAGTCCAAACAGCCTCTATTGCCTATTTAGTGGTATTTCTTCCATATATTTAGAAAAGTTGATGCTAGTAATCAGAATAATATATACTTTTGTCATATGCAAATAAGCAAGCCAAGAGACACTTTATGTGACAGTACATATTGTCTGTACAACTGACTTTTATTTTTTGGGTAAATTGTTCTAGGAACTAAAACTGACACTGATGCCACAAAGAGGAGAGAAGTGAAATAATTATGGAAGTATATAATCAATAAATAATGAACAGTAATTATTTATTGGACAGTAAATCAATAGGAGCAACTTGTGCCCATTTTCATATTGTCACACACATAACAGATAACTAGGCACAATCAATAGAAAGCTAATTCTTATAGCCCCAAAGAAATGGCTGATTTCATAAATATGTATGTGTTCGATATATCAAGTTGGCACAAACTTCTTCTAAACAAGTTAGAGATGTCCTATACTCTCCAATTTTCCATAGTCTATCTGTAAGATTTAAGATAGCAAGACAGTATTTTGTACTAAATACTTATATGTGCCAAATTTTTTACAAATACTACATCATTAAATATCAGAAAAATAATCATTTGTCAACAGACTGGCATGATAAGATCTATTAAGGGAATTTCCAAAGGAAAGTCTTCAGACTGAAAGGAAATGATACTAGATAAAATTTCAGATCTACAGTAATATCTGAAGAAAGGCAAAAATAAATACATGGGTAAATAATTTTTTATCAAATTTTTTAAATCAAGAAATTGAGTTATTTAGTAAAGAGATAATAAAAATGTACTTTGAGGCTTATAATGTAGAAGTACAGAACAGTGATAGAACAAAGGATGGATGGATATCAACAGAAATTTGCTTTGTTTCTCGTAAGTTAAATGATAGATATATGAAAAATGGTATAACTCAGACTGTGATGGTAATATATACTGTAACTCTTAGAGAAGCCAAAAAAGGAAGGCAAACCGAGAACATGGACTTTTAACTACAGAGAACTGATGGTTACCAGAGGGCAGGTGGGTGGGGGATGGGTAAAATAAGTGATGGTGATTAAGGAGTGCACTTTGTCATGATGAGCAGCAGATGTTGCATGGACGTGTTGAATCACTATATTGTGCAACTGAAGCTAATATTACCCTGTATGTCAAATAACTGAAGTTTAAAAAAAAAAAAGAAAAAGCTGAGAGAGGGCATCATTATCTTGCTTCAGATCCTAGAATGAAGGCTTTCAGTTTTCCACCATTGAATATGATGCTGGCTGTGAGTTTCCGTATAGAATTCTTTTTATGTTGAGCTAAGCTCCTTCTATACCTAGTTTGTTGAGTATTTTTATCATGACACATTGTTGAATGTTGTCAGATCAGAACTCCAAACAGGTCTCATTGGGTCAGCAGGGCTGTTCTCCGTTTTGGGGGCCCTAAGAAAGAATCTTTTTCCTTGCCTTTTCAGCTTTTACAGTTTGCTTACTTGTCTTTTGGCTCCCTTCTATCTTCAAAGGCAGCAATGGCTGGCTGTGTCTTTCTCATATCTCATGAGTCTGGCACTGACTCTTCTGCCTCCCTTTTCCACGTTTGAGTATCCTTGCAATTACTTTGACTCAATGGATAATCTTGGATAACCTCCCTATGCTAAAGCCAGCCGACTAGCAAACCTAATTCCATCACAATCCCAATTTGCTCTTGTCATGCAAGATAACACTTTCACAGGTTCTGGGGATTATTATGTGGATATCTTGTGGGGCCACTGTTCTGCATACCACAAAATTGTACCTTAATAAAAAGTAATGAAAAGAGAAAATAATGTTAAACAGACTAGCAGGAAAGAGTAATGTTTAAACCAATATATAAATTTTAAAAAATGTTAAACAGTACTTAATACTTTTAATATAAATTTTCACAGTTTATCTCATGTTACAGTTTCCTGTTGCAGAGCGATCCATTTCTTTACCCACTTGTCTCCTTTCATTCAAGACCTATTTTGACATGATTTGAAACAGATTCAGAATCCTAGTTTCACTTTAGCTTAACAGGTGCATGAGAGTTCACTAGAAATAGCCTATGTTGATTTCATGCCACAGTCTGAAAGGTTGTATATTTCATACCTGAGTTCTTGCACTGGTAGCCTACATGATGTTAGTTTGATTGAAATGGATGATGTTTTTCAAAGTTTCTGGACTCAAATGTCCTTTCCCTTCACTGTCAACTTCTTGTTTACCTTGGCAATGATGTTTCTGAGCCAGAAACTTCAAACAATGTGATCTACTTAAGGCAAACAAATATAGCTTTTTTTTTTTTTTTTGGTGGTGGTTTTTGTCCTGTGGGTTTTGTTTTTGTTTTGTCCTGTGGGGTTTTTTGTTGTTTTTGTCCTGTGTGTTTTTTTCCTAATAAAATTTCTGGTTCTTCATTTTCTGTTTTGAAGACACAGTGATATTAGTTTTAACTTTGGAAGAAATTACTGTACCTATTAACACACTGATACCACCCCCAAGACTATATTTTGTCCATTATCTTTTGGTGGTTGCTAGGGTACTGCTTTCCTATGGTTGTCTTTTATAAAATATTTCAATTATTAGTAATTATCACATCATACCGATTTTCTGTATGCCTGCCTACTGGATCATTGCTGTAATTTATCTTTCCTTCTATCTATTTTGTCTGCTATTGACTTGAATTGCAGTTTTCTTACTACCCACTTTCAACATTTATCCTAATATTACTGTTCACAATCTGTCACTGGAAGAGATCCTGAATAGTTCCCACCACTAAGGAAAATCAGCCAAAGTAGGTAAACTTGTGTTGATTTTCAGATTCCACATTTGTGTTATCCCAATTCAATTAGGTGGGAAAAGCTTAGCTCCACAGTTAAATAATGGTTAATATAAGCTGGAACATAATTTTCTTGCTCTTACAATAAGCAATGCAATGACAGAACACTGGATTTATTTTCAAGAGAACTGTGTTTGGACTCAGGTTGATTTTTTGAGGATATGTATGTGTAATCTTCCTTGGTCTTCCTCTTTGCTAATACTTAGGAAGAAACACTGCATCATCTCTGTTTCCATCCATCTGTAAGTCTAGCTGATTGGAATCCAGCTGGTCTTATGATAAAAAAAAATACACAGGTATAAACCATAGGTATGTAAATCAAAATAATTGGATTTTTAAGTGAAATTAAGGATAATTAGATTGCATCTCTCCTCTTCTATAGAAATTCAGTGGTCTTTTACTCTAAGAATACTGCTCAAATCATAGAATAAATAATATTTTAAACTAGATAGGTCATATATTTGACCAATAGACATCTTTTATATCCTTAATCCTATCAAAATATTATTCAAGACTTAATTATTAGAAAATTATATATGTGTATGTAGTATATATTTATTTGAAAATAAAATAACGATTGCTTAAACACAATTTTTGTGATTTGGTATCCTGGAAGCCTTTTTTTATTCTTGAGATAGATCTCTTTCAATTATTTATCTTACTTTTGCATTGGAGCTTATCCACATTTCTTAAAGCAAAGTAGTAGAGACTGTAAATATTTTATCATATTTTTAAATTTTCTTTAAATAATGAAAATCATAACTTCCTTGGGAGGAGAATCAAAGCCAATTGTGGCTACCTTTAAAACTCAGTGTGTCTTGCAATTATGAGAGACCACTATCTTGTCTTTTCAGTGCACACACACACTCTTCACAGACCAGACATTTGATTCATTGTACTTTGCTTCAGAAGCACAATTAAATAAAGTTATGGAGATGCTTGAGATCTCCATCTATGGGCTTTTGGGATTAATTCTCTTAAAAATCTGACAACATCTATGCTTTATGTCACTGAGGTCTCAGTTATTACCTAAAATATGCAATTCCCTTGACCATTCATGGTCTTTTTATGTTCCCATTATGATATGGATTTGCCTTTTTTTTTTTCTCTCTGGCCCCACATCCTCCCACTACATCCTTAGGAAAATAAACATACAGACCAAACTCCTGAGCCATCTGGAAAACTTGTTCTCTAATAGACAAATGCTCTTACACATAATTGATCTGATTACTGAGAATTTACTCCATGCATTGTACCAAATGAAACTTCTTTACTTTTGAGGATGTCATTTGCTCCATGGCTTCTCAAGACTACTGACTCACTACACTCCACATACCTTAGTATTAGGATGTGAGTTTAGTTATTCTTAGTTCATTAACATATAATGTATTATTTGTTTCAGGGGTTCAGGTCTTTGAATCATCAGTCTTATACAATTCACAGCACTCACCATAGCACATACCCAGTCCCTCCCTAATGTCCATTACCCAGCCCCTGTAACCCTCCCTGCACCCTGCCCGCCCCCCAGCAACCCTCAGTTTGTTTCCTAAGATTAAGAGTTTCTTTTGGTTTGTCTCCCTCCCCAGTCCCATCTTGTTTCATTTTTACCTCCCTTCCCCCCACAAATCCCTGCCCTGCCTCTCAAATTCTTCATATCAGAGAGATCATATGATAATTGTCTTTCTCTGATTGACTTATTTCGCTTAGCCTAATACCCTCTAGTTCCATCCACGTCATTGCATGCGGCAAGATTTGGGTTTTTTTAATGGCTGTGTAGTATTCCATTATATATATGTATGTGTGTGCGTGTATATATATATATATAGATATCTATATATCTATATATATATACGCACACATACACACACCACATCTTCTTTATCCATTCATCTGTTGATGGACATCTAGGTTCTTTCCATAGTTTGGCTATTGTGGACATTGCTGCTGTAAACATTCGGGTGCACATGCCCCTTCGGATCACTACATTTGTATCTTTAGGGTAAATACCCAGTAGTGCAATTGCTGGGTCATAGGGTAGCTCTATTTTCAACTTTTTGAGGAACCTCCATACTGTTTTCCAGAGTGGCTGTACTATCTTGCATTCCCACCAACAATGTAGGATGGTTCCCCTTTCTCTGCATCCTCCCTAACACCTGTCATTTCCTGACTGGTTAATTTTAGCCATTCTGACTGGTGTGGATTGGTATCTCTTTGTGGTTTTTATTGGCATTTCCCTGATGCCGAGTGATGTTGAGCACTTTTTCGTGTGTCTGTTGGCCATTTGGATGCCTTCTTTGCAGAAATGTCTGTTCAGTCATCCTCAATTCAAAATGTCACTTTATTATCATTGATGTCTTATGCTTATATAAATCTCTTACTCTTAATATATATATTCTTATCTAGGTAAATATATATAATATATATATATTCTTTATCTAGGTAAAATCACTCCCTATCCAACTTCAGAACTTTAATGGAATCTATCCATTAAATAGATGATTTACTGAAAATGTTGAAATCTGAGTCATTCACTCTAAGTCTTGCCATCATGTTCAGGAATTTCAGATTGTAATGTGGATGAACTAATAACTCAGCATCCTTACTTCTCTACCTCTACTTATGTCAGCCAAACATCTAATTTCTATAGCCACAACTCAAAGTCTATAGCATGTCATAATTTTTTAACAACGCGTTCTCCGAAAACAAACAGAGAACCCTAATTTGGGTCACTTAAAACTCTATTAATTTGGGACCCTGGGTGGCACAGTTGGTTGCACTTCTGACTCCTAGGGATGCCTGGGTGGCTCAGTCGCTTGAGTGACTGCCTTTAGCTCAGGTCATAATCCCAGGGTCAGGGGATGGAATCTGGCATTGGGCTTTTTGCTTAGGGGGAAGCCTGCTTCTTCCTCTGCCTGCCCCTCCCCCTGCTTGTGCTCTCTCTCTCTCTGACAAATAAACAAGTAAAATCTTAAAAAAAAAAAAAAGGCATCTGACTCTTTGTTTTGGCTGAGATCCTGATCTTGGGTTCACACTCAGCATGGAGTCAGTTTAACACTCTCCCTCTTCCTCTGCCCCTCCCCTGGGCTTGCTCATGTGCTCTCTTTTTCTCTCTCTCTTTCTCAAATAAATTTTGGAGGAAGAAAACTCTTTTAATTACTCTCCTTAATCTGTCATCCTTCTCATTTTTTTGGAAACCATCACATAGGAACTTTTTCTTTATATGATTAACTAAATATAATCCCACTGTGCCAGATCCCCTCATTCCCAGCCTCTTTAGAAACATAAATCTTATAATTTCTCCCTCTTTATCCAGCATTTTTATTCCTTTTGTATTAGATCCTTCCTGTATTTTTTTAAGATATTTTTATTTACATTTGAGAGAGAGGGAGAGCATGAACAGGAGGCAGAGTCAGAGGGAGAGGGAGAAGCAGCCTCTGAGGTGAGCAGGGAGCCTGAAGTGGGGCTTGATTCCAGGACCCTGGGATCATGACCTGAGCTGAAGGCAAACGCTTAACCAACGGAGCCACCCAGACACCCCTGTATTATTAGGTCCTTTAAACCAGGACTAAATGTATTTCAAGATCTCCTTTTAAGAATTCTAATCCCCCCCAAAAAAACTCTAATCCCATGTTTCTTAGGAGTTCTGCCTGACTCCCTTGAGAGAGAGCTTATACTTAATTTCCTTTGTGATACAGTGTTTCTACTTCAATGCAATTGAATTTTGACGATGACCTAATCACTCCAATGAACTTTTCTTGCTAAAAATCACCAGTGGCCTTTGTGTTTTGGCATACCCTTTATTTCTTTATTTTCTTTTAAGATTTCATTTTATTTTAGAACATGTGTGCATGATTAGGGAAAGGAGCAGAGTATCTCAGGCAAACTCCTCACTGAGCATGGAGCGGACATGAGACTTGATCTCACAACCCTGAGATCATGACCTGAGGTGACACCAAGAGTCAAACACTCCACTGGCTGAGCCACCCAGGTGCTCTTTAGCATGCCCGTTAGACAACATTTGATATAATTAATTGTTCCATGTTTTTTGGGGTATCTTTCACTTGTTTTATATACATTTTTTATCCTCTATTGTCTCCCTCTCAGTCTGCTCTTTTTTGATTAATTCTCATGTATGTTTTTCCTTCTTTCTGTATTCTTAAATGATTTTATTTCCATGTACTCAATTAACATCATATTTTGGTGTCTTCCAATTCTAGATTTTTTTAAAGATTTTATTTATTTATTTGACAGAGAGAGATCACAAGTAGGCAGAGAGGCAGGCAGAGAGAGAGGAGGAAGCAGGCTCCTCGCTGAGCAGGGAACCTGGTGCGGGCCTCGATCCCAGGACCCTGAGATCATGACCTGAGCAGAAGGCAGAGGCTTTACCCCACTGAGCCACCCAGGTGCCCCCAAATCTAGATTTTTATACTGAGTCCCTTAACCTGGATAACTAAATATCTATGTCCCACAGACATCAGATTCAATATCAACATGTCTAATGCTGAAAATATTACTATCTCCTCAAAGCTCTTCTCTTATGATCTCTCTTTGTGAGCAACTCTACCACTGTACATTTATCAACCTAGAAACTTGGTTGTCAGTCTTGAAACTATTTTCCTATCTAATAATCCAATTACCAATTCATCTATCGAATTGTCTTTTTTAAATCTATGGATTTCTTTCTCACTCTGTAAGTCTTTATTTTAGAATTTCATCACTTTACTCTGGTTATTATGACATTCTTTTAATCTTCAGTCTCAGAGCCAGAAAATCTATATTACAGCCAGTGTGAATTTTGTAAATCAAAAATTGATAATATCACTACTCAATTAAAATACTTCAGTAGCTTAGTATTGCATTGAGAATAAGGTAAACAAACATACAAAAATAAACAGCTTTTTTAAATATGACTTTATTTTGGTATGAGAAATCTCTAATCTAGTCCTATATGTATATATATATATATATATGTATATATATATACGTATATATATATGTATGTATATATGTATATATACATATATGTGTATATACACACACATATATATTTAGTTTTTATTTAAATTCCTGTTAACATACAGTATGAGTTTCTGATGTACAATATAATGATTCAGCACTTCCATACAACACCTTGTGCTCATCACAACAAGTGTACTACTTAATCCTCATCACCAATTTAACCCATCCTCCCACCTACCTCCCTTCTTGTAACCATCAGTTCCCTGTAGTTAAGAGTCTGTTTCTTGGTTTGCCTCTCTTTTTTTCCCCCTTTGCTCATTTTTTTTCCCTTAAATTCCAAATGGGCAGAAAACATGAATAGACATTTTTCCAAAGATATACAAATGGCCAATAGACACATGAAACAATGCTCAACATCACTGATTATCAGAGAAATGCAAATCAAAACTACAATGAGACGTCACCTGTCAGAATAGCTAAAATCACCAACACAAGAAACAACAGGTGTTGGCAAGGATGTAGAAAAGGGAAACCCTCTTGCACTAATGCTGGGAATGCAAACTGTTGCAGCCACTATGGAAAACAGTATGGAGGTTCTTCAAAAAGTTAAAAATAGAACTCCTCTATGATCCAACAATTGCATGAGTAGGTATTTACCAAAGAATATGAGAATAATAAGTCAAAGATGTACATGCACCCCAATATTTATATCTACTCTAGCCCAAATGTCCATAGACCTAGATATTTTAAAAGAAATTTTGTTAAATTTTGTGGGGATAAACAAATTAAGACACTATATTAATTAAGCTGTCTCAAAATTTCATTCATTTAAATATAAAACTTTATTTCCCCCAAGTATTAATTCCATAATGAGTTTTTCTGATAAGAAGTAGAAAGCACATTTTTAAGCAGTGATGCAAAGATCCAGGAGACCCCACCATCTTCATTCACCACATGATATCCCAATAACTCTGGATGTCAACATCCAGTGACAGACAAAAGATAATGGAGAATGGTGAGATGGTCACTTCTATAAATAGAACACATCACTTCAGTTTTTTAAGTGTCAGACAACTTCAGAAATTCTGCAAGATGAAGTCTAGCTATGTCTTCAACAAGAAGATCAAAGTTTGGTAATCAAGGAGTACTTTTTGTTGATGCTGTGGCAGAAACTGAAGGGCGGTATACCCAATTCCCCCTTTCTCATGTTTGCACTATGGTAGAGGTTTTAATAGCTCAGGATCAGTTCTCCTATCATACATGTCCATTTGGTTCAATTGTCATCAATGTATCACAATCAAAGACTTGTGGAATTATTCTTATGTGCTTCTTCCCACCTATGTTAAACATTTATATCGTGGCTCAATCTCTCCCAGCCATCTAATGCCTCTGAAGATAAGGCCAAAAGAATCACAGATTTGTTGTGCCTGATAGCATTGCACTGTTAAACAAGTAAATACCTATCTCTAGACTCATATCAATAAATAGAATCTGATTGCCTTAAGACAGTCTTGTCAGGTATGTTATACTTTGTAGTAAAAATATTCTTAACAGATACATCTGCCATCTGGGATCTTACAATTCAGGGTGGTTTTTGTTGTCATTATTTTGACAGTTAATGTTCTATGTATATTCTGTGTTCAGATTTAATGAGGAAAAAGTGATGCATTTGTATTTTTATATGTTAATAAAATGTATATGTGCTTGCTATGAAATAGAAGTATGAAACTGTGCAATGCCTATGAACTTTTAAGGTTTTTTTTTATTGTATTCTCTAAATTCTGTGATCATTAATTTGGAAGTTTAATAAATAAACTTGAATAAACTCATGACTGAAATATAAAAGAGTACTTTTTTCTTCAAATATTTCCTCTTATTTTAAAATTTTTTTCATAAAAAACATTATATATATATGGTGACTTTTTAAAACCCTTCATCTGCTAATGGTTGATATGTATTGCTACCTATTTATTGGTAGAGGAAATTATATTTTTAAAATTATTTTTGAGCAGGTGGGACATATTGATGTTATATAAAGTAGAAACACAGGTCGATTAAAAATGCAGGCTCAATTTCCATTATGTTCTTTACCACAACCACCTAGTTCTTTTTCCTAAGGGCAAACAATGATATCTGCTTCCTGTATATCATTTGCAAGACTCTATACATATTTAAGCATTTGCTTATTACAGATATATAATTTCCTTTACTATGGAAATTTTGTATTTTCATCTGCATTGCCATTTATAGACATTGGAAGATAGAGGATTATCTTTCAAGTGTTTGAAAAATAATTGTCAAACTTTTCTGTAGCCATGGATGTTTGCAATGTACCTCATTTTGGTTTCATTCATTGAGCCATGCTGTATCACCATTGTGCACAATTTTATAATTTATTTTTGTAATTTGTATGTGATCTGGGGAAAACAATATGGATAATTTCACCATCCTTGGTCACAAAAAATAGGACCTCAGACTTCATCTGGAACGAGAGTAGAATCTCCTTGCAAATTGCTGTAGGTCATATTGGGATCAAACTGCTTTCTAACTGAACAGCCTTCCACTAACCCTTATGTTACCCACCAACCCTTTGTCTCTAATTTCAAAAGGATATGTTGATAGCAGTTCCCAATCTTTTTGAGGGATCTTCAGTGTAAAACAACTTTCCCCCTCTTTGGTTTAGATTTCAGCTATTATACAGCTGCTTCCAGGTACCTTTTTTTTTTTTTTTTTATCTGATTCCTAGCTGATAGGATTTTGTTGCTGTTGTCATATCTCCAAAATCTCTATCACTGTAGTTTTATGCTTTAGAAATAGTTCTTTTCACAATAACTACAGGGAGATGTCATGAAAACACAAAATTAAAAGTTTTTAATCTACTTTATTAACCTGGAACCCTAAATTAAGTTTTAAAGTATTTGTTCTCCTCCAGTATTTAGAGAGATATAGGATAGTACAGTAGTTGGTCATATAACATGGTCTATAGTTTTACTATTTTATGATGTCTTGAATAGTCTCTAGTAAGTTGGAGCTAAGAAGACCTAACATGGTTAAGAACATGGGTCTGGAAAAGTGAAAAAGGACAGAAACTAAATTGTAAGTTGTAAAATATTTGTTTTGAATTAAATATTGGGCTAATACATCTGGAACTTTATCTAAATCTACATTTACATGGTCACAAAATACATGTTCATCATACTGTTGAAGACCATACAGTTATCAGAGATCTTGTGAAGCTAGAGAATGAACTGGTTTGTGTATTTGAAATGTAAGGAGATCAAGAAAAGCCTCTGTTAAGTGATTTTAACTACATTAAAATCCTGTTTTCTAATACCTTGTTTTCTCATGTTTAGATAGTGGTTATTAAAGAAATGGCCTTTCTGTATCTCTTACCTACGAGAGTAAGTGAAACTATCAGTATCTGTCAAGATAGTTAACATTTGTTTAATACTGTTTAAGGAACTAAAAACGTTGATAATTTTGAAATGGTGACTTTTTGGTCAAAGAAAAGCTAAGTTGGATGAAAAGTCTTAGTATTCTATTCACTTTTGAAACTGAATTGTCACAACTGATGGGTTTTTATGGCTTCAGTGAGAGGAAAAATACCACACACTGTGATGTCCCATTTGTTTCTGCATAGCATGAAACATTTAGTCCAACTTTTTTATATGATTCTGATTTTTTTTTCTATTGCCATGAGAGTGGATCACTATGAGCTACACCTTTAAACCATCACCGTTTCAAGTGAACTTGTGAAAGTAAGGGAGAAAATTACAAAGATCTTAAACTACATAATATTCATTGATTTCATTGACCATGTCATGGAAGAATTTATTCAAATCCAGCAAAAGTTTCACTCCTTTAAAGATAAGACAGTGGACTCTTTCAGAACAATTTAAAAATAAAGAGTAAAACCCTTTAGTAGTGCATTGGATGGAATTCTATAGATGTATGAGTGACTTAAGGCCTTCCAAATTCAGATTCCTGCAAACCACAATTATAAATACTGCTTTGGTCAAGCTGGTACTCTATATTAAAGTTACTTGAGAAAGACAACTATGCAAATTCTCCTATTTAATTTATCTGCAGGCAGAAATCTGCAGAAACCTGGAAACCGTAAAGAAAATTGTTGAAGGTTACTTTTGCTCAGATGACCTTAAAATTGAAACATGGATTTGTAATCCTTTCTTTGCTGACATGGACAGCAAATCAATGATGCAGACCTTGCCAAAAATGACCTCACTGACTTAAGGACAAAGGGAATGATGCTTCATGAATTTCAGTCAAGTCTTAGAGAATTTTGTTGTTCTTTGACAAAGACTTATCCTCATTTGTCAAAGTGAACTATGGGGGTTTTCATTCTTTTTCTATATGTTTTTTTTGATTCAGGGTTTCAGCACATATTGCCATAAAAATGAAAAGTGAAAAATTGATTGGAGGTCATATATGGTATTTTGCCTTATAGAAGACCACTCAATAATTTAAATCATTTTTCAAGCTATTCAAGCACAACATTTTAGTTGAAATATATAAACAGAAATAAATTTGACTTTTTGATTTATGTTTGCAATTTCTTTTTCTTGGAAGTAGAAGGTAATTAATGGGCTGCCTCAACATTCTTAAGCCTTTTCCTGAATGTTTCCTGTAACACCAAGCCTTAAACAAAAATTGGTACTTCACAAGATTCTGCTTTCTCTAGTGTCTTCCAAGTGAAATATGGTCATTTTATCAAAATACATATATAGTTATATATGTTGAAAATATCACTTTCCTCTTCTCCTCCCTAACCAGTGTCTTTTTGAGACCACTGTCCTTTCATGGTCTTAAAGATCAAAGACATGTTTGTTTATTTTTATTATTAAATTTTATATAACTTTTTTTTTTTTTTTAAGATTTTATTTATTTACTTCACAGAGGGAGAGAGATCACAAGGAGGCAGAGAGGCAGGCAGAGAGAGAGGGGGAAGCAGGCTCCCCGCTGAGCAGGGAGCCCGATGCGGGCCTCGATCCCAGGACCCTGAGATCATGACCTGAGCCGAAAGCAGAGGCTTTAACCCACTGAGCCACCCAGGCGCCCTATAACTTGTTTATATATCCTACACTCTTACACATTTTCTCAGTTCTTTTCTCACATTCTAGTCATTCTCTCCCATAATGACTTTTGCTTCACAACCTAGAGTTTTAATAAACTTTTGAATTTGTGAATGATCCATCCAAAATCTTTCCTTCTTCTTTTCTTGACCTCTTTCCAATGAACTTATCTTCTATTTATCCAACACCACTCCTTTTTTTTTTCTTTAACTTTGGCCATATGTGGGGTTTATGATTAATCCAAATTCTAACTATGAATCATAATTCATATATCCCAATTTTTTAACTATTCTATTTGTCTTTCTGATTATCTAACACTTGAATAAAATTGTATCACACATATTCCAACTAAATTTAAAAATCAAGTAAGACAAGCATATTTAATTATAAAGTATAACACAAAATAGTTTAGCTCAAGAAAATTATAGTACAAAATTAAAATAAATCATATTTTTAATTGTATGAGTTCAATGTAACTTTCAAAAAATTCTGTGATCCAGAAAAATTGTATTAATTGTGAATATATACATATGCATGCATGAGTATATGTGTATTCATATATTTATACATTTACATACCCATATACACACAAACACATATTCCATTTTTCATGAATTTGTATATATTTTTCCCATTGGAAACAAGAAATTTTAGCTATTTACTCAATTATTTCCTCCAAAATTTTGATATCCCAAATAACAGGAGGGATGCTTTGTTTCCTTATATCCACAACAAACTCTGTGCCTGGCGTATGCTCAGTAAAACCCCTAATTTTAAAGTAAAAAATATTGAGATCCTACATAGGTTTTGAAAGGGAGATGATAAGCATTATCAGAATATGTAATTATTCTAAGCAGAAGAAGCCTGACTGGAAATAACAGTTGATAACAAAAAATGCTGACTGGAGAGAGTGAAAATAGAGACAAGAGCAGGAAAATGTGAAAATATGCAATTGTCCTAGCTACAACTGTAGAGGAAAAGCAATGTTAAATTTCATGAAAAGTATATTTGCATACCAGAAAAAAATAAGCCTACCAAAGTCTATCAAAACCATGCTTTCTTAACCTCCAGGCAGTTGTTAAGTGGAATGGATAACTCTTTGCTGTAAGGTCTGTAGGGTTTATGCATTATAGGATGTTTAGCAGCATCTCTGACCTCTACCCCCTAGGTGACAATAACTACCTTTTTTGGTAGTTGTGACAGACAAAATGTCTCTAGACATTTCAAAATATCCTCTGGGAGGCAAAATCACCTTGATTGAGAACCACCTTTTTAAACAAAGGCACTGTAAAGGATCTTACACTTCTTGGTGGAGTCTAACTTCTGCTCTTGAGAACAGTAAAGTTCCAATCTCCTTAGCCTTAAGCTGCTACTGGATGTCAGTGACACTTAGGCATAAGCGAGGGGACATAGGAGAAAGACATACCATTCTTTGGCAATTGGGCAAGAAGGCAAAAGCAATGCAAAAAAGACAAAGATTTTATGAAGGAAGGTAAATATATGGCTAACAGAAAAAAAATCATCTATATGCCATATATAGGAATATAGTGTACCCACTCCCAGACTCAGCGATCAACAGTTGACCCTTGAACTCCATAGGGGTTAGGGGTGCTGAGCCCTGCACACAGCCTCAAATCTCTAAGTAACTTTTGACTCCCCAAAAACTTAACTAATATTCTGTTTTGATCTGGAAGTCTTACTGATAACATAAACAATTGATTAACACATATTTTATGTACTATATGTATTATATACTGTGTTCTTACAATAAAGTAAGCTATAGAAAAGGAAATGTTACTCAGAAAATAATAGAATGCATTTACAGTACTGTGCTCTGTTTGTTGAAAAAAGTCCACATAAAAGTGGACCCATGCAGTTCAGATCCATGTTGTCCAATTGTCAAATGTATTTATTTTTATTTTTCCTCTTTTCTTTTCAAGTATTTAGTATACAGTTTCAGTTGCTCTTTTGCTCAGGAAAAAAAATCCATTTTTTACAGTTTTGAAATGTAAAGATTTATGGAAGGCATTACACAGCAAGCCTTACATTTTCATTTCAATATATGATTGAGAATCACTGTATAACTTTGCTCCTGCTGTTTTGTATTGATTGTACACTACGTTTCATTAGACTACCTTCAAAAACTTTATTCCAAATGCTTTATAGATTTGCTAATTTCAATAATTGCCCTGGGACTGTGACACTACAAGTGACTAAAAATATGTACCACAGGAAGGCAATGCTAGTCAGTGATTTGGTCATATTAACAGCTGAAGTTTGAACACTAAGTAAGGCTTGAATGATTCATATTGATTAAGACCACTCTCTGAGTTGAACAATATGGATAGATTTTTTTGTTTAAATGTATGTTGGTTTATAGTGGTTTTTTTTTCAGTATGTAATATGCATGCATTCCATGAATTTGGTAAATTTACTTTTTAACTCTTACCTATGATAATTGTAGCATAGCAAGAATCCTGTGAGTACATATGGAAAATTCACATTCTTGAGTTAGAGCAGAATAGAGCATGTTCTACTTAGACTCCATCTGAGACATAATTCCATTATACATTATTCTTCCTTCTAAAGGAGACTCAAAATAGAAACCTGAGTGTCAGTCTTTTAATAAGATACCAGTTTGTTTGTTTTTTCCACATAATTTAAGCAAAGAGACATAAATATTTGCCTATATTAGGTTATTTCATATTCTGTTTGATTCACTAATCATTCAGTTTTATATTTATAGACTGTCACACTCTGATGTGAAAACACATTAGTTTATTAATGTGGTAATTATTACTTATCACATCCTAAGGAAATATCATTTCCATAAGATGCTATATACATCTCTGTGGACTGTTTTCAGTCTAAATATTACATTTTTATTGATTTACATTCTTTAATAGTTCGTTTCACTTGTTTAAAGCTGTGAATAGACCAAAAATGTTTGTTACCTACGGTTCTTTAAAAATTGTAAAATGGCATATTTAACTTGTGTTAACAAGAAAAGGACAATTTTCTGACTGCCAAATACTAAATGTGGTGTATAAATTCAGTGAAATAACATAGGGGTAATACTAAAAGAAGAAATTTAAATTACTTTTATTTTTTTTTTATTTTTTTTTTAAAAGATTTTATTTATTTATTTGACACACAGAGAGAGAGATTACAAGTAGGCNATAGGGGTAATACTAAAAGAAGAAATTTAAATTACTTTTAAATTATTTAAATTATAAATAGTAAAATTCATTAAGTAAATAGTAAACTATCTAAAGCACCTCATCCTAATATTCAACAATCTTTTTCCTGTATTGATTTAAAACTAAAAAGAACTGAGCTTACATTAGAAAAGATTTTTTTCTATTTAACAGTGATATTTAATTATTTATATAGCTGAGACATTTTTGGAGCTATGACTTCATTTAAATGTGTAGACAATGTGTGGTTAGCCAATACATTGGTGAATTTGTCATTTTTTCTGATCAGGCCTTTACATGATTTAAATTAGCATAAAATGAACAATCATAAGAACTTTACTGCATGAAAAAAATGAATTTCAATTTTTTTTCTCTCCTGAATATTGATGTTCTCTACTGCTGTGCATGGTTCCTTTAATGTTAGTTTTGTTCTCAAATAAGCTTACTTGTGAAGACAGGAAACTATAATTTTTTTTTCTAATAACTTTTATAGGCTCGAATTTCTTGATTGAACAGTCCTGTGACTTTCATGTGATGATATAAATGGTATAGGAAGGTAGATCAATCATGTTCTTTGATAAAATTGATACTGTCCAGAGGTTGTAGCTTTACTGATGCTCTTGGTGCTATTAGTTAAAAGCTAAACTTAACTATAAGACTAAGAAGGTTGTGGCTAATTACAGGACTGCAGCTTGTAATATCNTGAACAGTCCTGTGACTTTCGTGTGATGATATAAATGGTATAGGAAGGTAGATCAATCATGTTCTTTGATAAAATTGATACTGTCCAGAGGTTGTAGCTTTACTGATGCTCTTGGTGCTATTAGTTAAAAGCTAAACTTAACTATAAGACTAAGAAGGTTGTGGCTAATTACAGGACTGCAGCTTGTAATATCACTGGTGTAGCCTCTTTGATAATGCTTAGAAAAGCAGGATGGGGACAGCTGTTTAAGACTTCACAAGGTTTGAATTGATGTACATGCATTCTGGCAATACATTAAATTATGTGTTCTTTTTTATGGATATGTTCTTCCCTAAATTGCTAATTATTAAATATGTCATATTTGAAGAGTTTTCTTCCCCTCCTGCTGTTCGATCACATTAAGAGGTCATTATTCTTTGTTTATGATCTCATGGTCTGTCAGTTAAAGTGTCTTCACAAGGTTTGAATTGATGTACATGCATTCTGGCAATACATTAAATTATGTGTTCTTTTTTATGGATATGTTCTTCCCTAAATTGCTAATTATTAAATATGTCATATTTGAAGAGTTTTCTTCCCCTCCTGCTGTTCGATCACATTAAGAGGTCATTATTCTTTGTTTATGATCTCATGGTCTGTCAGTTAAAGTGTCTACAGTGTCAAAAACAAGAGTATATGCAGGATTTTTTCAGAATAAGCAGAACAAAACAAGTTAGTAAGCATAAATATTTTGTAATAATGAATAGTATTTATTAATATAAAACAGAACCAAGTTACCATTCACACATTTAGCAAATCTACATTATTCATACTAAATTTTCATAGATGTTTGGTTGTGATCATTTAACTATAGTTATGTAAATCATAAACAACTGGGGGAGATTGAATGAAGGATTGTGGAAACTGCTTAAGCTATTTTTTCAACTCTCTGAATCTAACGATAGATGAAAAAATTTTAAGTAAAAACAACATTTGAGATTAAAATTCTTAGCATTCCAACAATTATTTGCCTAGAGAACGCTAATATTTCTGAAAACTACCACAGGATAGTTTTCTTTGTATACATACACACACACACAGACACATACACATGTACGACATACCTATGTATTAGTCTACAAGGGCTGCCATAACAAAATACTATGGTACTACAGACTGGGTGGATTAAACAACAGACATTTCTCATGGTTGTGTAGGCTAAAATTCCATGGTCAAGGTACCATCAAATTTGTTTATGGTAAGGACTCCTTTCCTGTCTTGTAGACAGCCACCTTCTCATAGTGTCCTAACCTGTTCCCTTTGTTGCATACAGTAAAAGAAGCCCCCTCTTTCTGATGTCTCTTTTTGTAAGGACATCAATCCCACAGGGTTAGGGTCCCACCCTTAAATAATACATTTAACCCGAATTGCCTCCATGAAAGCCCTATCCCAAAATATAGACACATTGACAGTCAGGGATTCAACACAAGGATTTTAACTGAACACAAGTCAATCTATAATAACATATATACACACATGCATATGTACATTCAGTGTAACTTTGAATTGGTTCACCCAACTGGTGAATACTGTAACCTCAGTTTTAGAGCTTCTGGTGAGAAAGGGCTTTGGGACTTACACTTTGCTAATCATTTAGGCAGTATTTATCATGTATGCATTCCATTTTCAATAAACTGAGTTGTCTATTAGCCACATCGCCTCTTTAAGATCAGTTCATTCTTGGCTATATCAGGGACACAGAATTTTTTTTTTTTTTTTTGTGGTTTAGGTTTTATTTCATCACCATAAACTGAACTCTTCAATCCAGCTAGACCCACAGAAATTTAAGAGAAACAAGTTGTTTTTCTTGCTGTATTTCTTTCTGGAGCTCAAGCAAGTAACTGATAGGGAAGTTTCTCTGTTTTTTACCCAGAAACAGAAAGCTGCATGAAAAAAAGAGGTCATAAAAAGGCTGAGGTCAGCAGACTTCTTGGACCAGCCATTACAAAAGATAGCAGAATAAAAAAAGCTAAATAATAATAATATTAAATTTAAAAATCTGGTTTTAGATTAAAGGTATCTCTTCTGTTTTATCCACAATGGAAGAAAAACAGAATCATTTTGTTAACTAAGGAGACATTCTCTTGATTTACAATATTCTATCCCACATATCCCCAAAATTATGCTTCAAAAGTAAATATATATATCCATTTTAGAAACAGAAAAGAGAAATTCACTTTCCTGTTGTTTAGTTTGCTCTACGCAACACCATAGAATATTCAGATATTTAGTAAGAATTGTATATGGTTTATTTTCTCACTATTTTATGTTTCATGTGCAGATAATGGTGTGTTAAAAATCTTCAAATGCGTTTGTGTACTTTGTATATATCTCTGAATTTCAAACACTCTCTGCTTAATGTACTTTAATGCTCTGTTAGTTGGCTCATAAAATTTTATGACTATGATATTTTCATTGGAGATAGTATTTTATATCAATATACTATAACATTCTCTGTCCCATTGAATGTTTTTTTGCCTTATTTACACCTTGCCTTAAATTAGTATTCCCAACCTCTAATTTTATCCATTTTCTTTATACATCTTTGCTCATTCTTGTACCCTCAAACACTATCAGTTTGTTTTAGAAATGCTTTTAGGGCACAGCAAATAGTTGATATTTTATTATTAATCAGTTTGACACTATATTTCTCTTTGCATTTATTTGGGGGTAAATCATTGGCATGTATTATTATAACTGATGTGGTTGGTATTGTTTATTTTGTTTTATATTATTTTTGTTCTGTTTGTATAGATATTTATGGGGATTTTGTGATTTTTTTTAGTTATGACTAAGTGATTAGTTGCAAAGAAAATGGACATTCTGTTTTAATTTCATAAGCTTTCTTTTCATTAGTATCTGGCTCATGTATTTTCTCATATATTTACCATTAACCTTTCCATGTCCTGCCTTAAATTCACAAAATTATACATTCACCTTTTCAAAATAATATCACAGTCTCTACCATTTAACTAGGGAAAATAGTGCATATGCTTTCCTTATAACCATGAACTTATTTTATCTCTACCATTATATGTGCTTCTATTTTCCTTGAGTTTTCTATGCTTCATTTGTTCTACTTTATTTACTTATTTTGGATCATGGGTGTTTTTCACTTTTTCCCTTTAGTAGTAGAGAAATTATTTTCTTTTTAATTTTTAAGTGAATACTTTTTTTTAAAAGATTTTATTTTTAAGTAATCTCTACACCCAATGTGGGGCTCTAACTTACAACTCTGAGATCAAGAGTCATATGCTCTACTGGCTAAGCCCAGATAGGCACCTTTAATTTTTTAGTGAGTATTCTGAAACGGTTGTTAAAAGCCCTAATTTAAAAAACAAAAACAAACAAACAAAAATACTTAATATTAAAAAATTTCACTTCCCTATTTCCTAAAAGTAGAAAAATGTTAGAGCATGAATTCTGGTCATTTCATATGAGTTTATACTAAGTGTAATCAACTTATTTTAAAAATTCAAATTAGTTATAAATTTAAGCAATCAATACTTTTGTGGATTACCCTATACTTTTTCACATATTTCTGTCAACATTTCTCCTGGAATGACTTTTTTTTCCACAAGTTATGTCTGTTTTTTCAGTGATAAACACTATGTTTTTATTTGTCTAAAAAGAGCATTAAAATTGCCCATATGTTTAAATCATAGTTTAGCTGAGTACAAAGGTGTGGTTTGATGATTATTTATTTCCATAGTACTTTGATGGTAAAACTGCTTTTTCTTCACTCTTGAGAAAAGTTTTCCTTTTTTTTTTAAAGATTTTATTTATTTATTTGACAGAGAGATCCCAAGTAGGCAGAGAAGCAGGCAGAGAGAGAGAGGAGGAAGCAGGCTCCCTGCTGAGCAGAGAGCCTGATGCAGGGCTTGATCCCAGGACTCTGGGATCATGACCTGAGCTGAAGGCAGCCGCTTAACCAACTGAGCCACCCAAGAACCCTGAAAAAGTTTCATTTTACTGTAATTTCTACTTAGTAAATCATTCCCATGACTGATTGGCTTTTATATTCAAATACACTGTTATTGTTGTTATTGATTTTTTCGATAGAAGTGTAAAATTATTATTCATAGGTCAAACCCAATATCATTTATGGAATTTTTAACTGCTCAGTTTATGTTTTGATGATTGTGGATACATTATAATCATGCCAAAAAATATAGATAAGAGTTCCATCACAATTTTACTAACATAATGTTAAGTGAAAGAAGATAAACCAAAATCAATGTTTTATATAATTTTATTTCTTTATATATCTCTTTATATAATTTTATTATATGATTTTATATAATTTTATTTCTACAAAATTCTAGAACAATAGAAGCTTATCTGTGGACACAGGAATGAAAAAGTGGTAGTTTCTGTGTACTTCTGAATGAACTAGGAAAAGACACAGTGGATGTGTTTGGATAATGGCAACACTCTATTTCTGTGTGTGGCTTATACAATGTATGCAATTCTCAGAGTCAACTGAACACATAAGACCTGTGTAGTTTATTGTATTTTATATTATACTATCTTACCATATTTACATTATATACTCCCAGATATATATATATACACATTTACACATACACACATATATATACACACACATATATATACACATTATATACTCCAAACAAATATTATATATATATATATATATATATATATATATATATATAGAGAGAGAGAGAGAGAGAGAGAGAGAGAGAGATATCTACATATATATATCATATTTGTTTGGGATATATCTATCTATCTATGTATAAAATGTTTGGGAGTATTATACATATATAATTTATTTGGGAATATATATATATAATTGGGAATAAATATATAAAATATAAAGCAACAGACTGGAACAAAATATCTGCAATATATTCATGGCAAATCTTGCATATAGACTATATAAGGAATACATAAAGCCAATAATAAAATGAGAGAAATTCCATAAAATACAGACACAAGATTTGAATAGATATTTTACAAAAGAAGATACACACAAAAAAATATTTGAAAAGGTGTTCAAAATCATTAGTCAGGGTGCCTGGGTGGCTCAGTGGGTTAAGGCCTCTGCTTTCGGCTCAGGTCATGACCTCAGGGTCCTCGGATCGAGGCCTGCATAGGGCTCTCTGCTCAACGGGGAGCCTGCTTCCCCCTCTCTCTCTCTGCCTGCCTCTCTGCCTACTTGTGATCTCTCTCCCTCTGTGAAATAAATAAATAAAATCTTAAAAAAAAATCATTAGTCATTTGATAAAGGCAAATTAAAACTACGACGATAAGATACCATTTCACACCCACTAGAATGATCACAATTGGTCTTAGAACACATAATACTGACTAGAATTTATACTCATTGCTGGTGGGACTATAAAATTGTACAATTTTGGAATACAATTTGGCACTTTATTTTAAAGTACAATATACATTTAATCTTTGTTCCAGAAATGACATTTCTACATATCTTCCAGGAAAAATAAAAATTTATATTAAACAAATGTTTATGGTAGTTTTACTTATAATTACTTCTGGCTGGAAACCATCCAAATGTCCATCAACAAAGTAATGGACAAATAAGTTGATGACTAAAATCATTTAAGTTGTTACATATTGACAGAGGCTGGAAGGGGTTGACTGGAAAGAAATACAAAACAACTTTTTTGGGTGATAGAAAAGTCTTTAATTTGGGATGATATTTGCAAGGCTTATGAATATATCAAAACAACCAATTTTACTCAAAATATTTGCATTTCATCATATTTAATTTTTATTCATTTGAAAAGATTTTCTAAGAAATGATATTTTATATTTTTGAGTCTACTATTTATGGCAACTTTGTCACACAGTAGTAAATGTGGGGTTTTTTTGTTGTTAATTATTTAATCTCTGGTGAAACTATTTTTTTTATTTTAATTCCAGTGAATTAACATGTAGTGTTATATTTGCTTCAGGTTTACAGTATAGTGATTCAGCAATTCTGTACATTACTCAGTGCTCATCAAGGCAAGCATCCTCTTAGTCCTCTTCACCTGTTGTACAGATCTGCCCACCCACCTTCATCTGGTAACAATCAATTTGTTCTCTATAGTTAAGAGTCTGGTTTTCCGGTTGTCTCTCTTTTTCTTTTTTTATTTGCTTTGCTTTGCTTCTTAAATTCCACATATGAATAGAATCATATGGTATTTATCTTTGACTGATGTATTTTGCTTAGCATTATATTCTCTATATCCATCCATGTTGTTGCAGATGGCAAGATATCACTCTTTTTTATGGCTGAGTAATATTCCATTGTATATATGTCCCATTTCTATTTTTTTTTCCCATTCATCTGTTAATGGACACTTGGGCTGCTTCTGTAATATGACTATTGTAAATAAGGCTGCAGTAAACATAGGGGTGCATATATCCCTTCAAATTAGTGTTTTTGCATTCTTTGGGTAAATACCCAGTAGTCCTGAATCATAGGGTAGCTCTATTTTTAACTTTTTGAGGAAGCTCCATACTGTCTTCCATAGTGGCTGCACCAGTTTGCATTCCCACAAAGAGTAAACGAGTGTTCCTTCTTCTCTATATCCTTGCCAACACTTGTTGTTTCTTGTGTTTTTGATTTTAGCCATTCTGACATTGCAATTTTGATTTCATTTCCGTGATGATGAGTGATGTTGATCATCTTTCTTGTGCCTGTTGGCTATCTGTATGTCTTTTTTTGGAGATATGTCTGTTTATGTCTTTGCCCATTTTTAATTATTTGTATTATTTGTGTGTGCGTGTGTTGAGTTGTTTGATTTCTTTATATATTTTCAATACTAAACCAACCTTTATCAGATATGTCATTTGCAAATATTTTCTTCCATTCAGTAGGTCTTTCCATTATGTTGGTTGTTTCCTTTGCATACAGAAGATTTTTATTTTGATATACTCCTAATAGTTTTTTAGTGTTTTTTTGTTTTGTTTTTGCTTTTTTTACATCTAAAAGTAAGTTGCTATTACCAATGTCAGAGAAATTACTGCCTGTACTCTTTTATAGCACTTTTATGGCTTGGGGTCTCACATTTAGGTCCTTAATCCATTTTGAGTTTATTTTTTTTTAAACCTGACTTAGGACATTTAGGCATTTATGTAAGATTCTACTACACATAAAACCTTTTGAATTAGTGTTTTTGTATTCTTTGGGTAAAATTCAACAATTTATTTTGCAGATCTTTCTCTTTAGAGATATTATTTTACATAAAAAATTTTTAAGTCAATTACATTAATCTAGTAGTCTAGATGATATATTTTATTTCTTCACCTATTTAAATATAATGTATTTAAAATCATTTTTTTTTAAATTTATTTGACACACAGAGAGATCAGATCACAAGTATAGGCAGAGAAGCAGGCAGAGAGAGAGAAGAGGAAGCAGGCTCCTGGCTGAGCAGGGAGCCTGATTCGGGCCGCGATCCCAGGACCCTGAGATCATGACCTGAGCCGAAGGCAGAGGCTTTAACCCACTGAGCCACCCAGGCGCCCTAAAAATCATTTTGGACATTCATATTCCAATAATACTAATTTGTGTTGTCTTCTAACAAGTTGTTTTCAGAATGACATAGAATAGAAATACCTAATAAAAATAATCTCAGTAATGAAACAGTATAATACAATTGACACTTCAACATAATGAGATTAAAAATTTCAAAATGAAAATGTGTTGCTTTGCTAAGTTAAGCTAATAACAGTTGCTTTGGGAGTAATCATTGCTGCCATCAAAGTATTTATTGCCTAGTAGCTAGTTTTGTTTTGGTGCGGTTTGGTTTTTAAGTCGCCGTAAGTGTTAGATTGGTACATTTTAGTGTCATTCGCAGAGTTGTGAGTTTGATTTTGAATTGTACTTTGGAATTGTAACCATCTGCTAAGTTTTTGTTTCACTGACTCCAGAAAGGCTTGAGGATTTGCCAAGACCAATTCTCAGACAACCCATTCTCATAGATCTATTCTATTTATAGATGACTTAAAGATTCCAAATTTATGTCTCAAATTAGCACTTTGTAGCTGGATTATTTGCCATTAAATAATCTTATAGTAGATGATTTTTTTCTTTTCAAAGATTTAGGAAAAGAACATTCAACACAAATCATTTTATTTATTATAATTTCCAGTAATGTCCCAAATAAGTTAAATAAGAATTTCTTCTGAATATTTTTATTAGAAAATTAAGATAATATAAATGATTTATTTCATTTTTGATTAATGGGTACACTGCTTAGGAATACAAACATTGCTGATTAACTTACACATAAATAATATATAGTGCAATACATTAAATTACCAACAAAAATAAAGAAATAATAAATCTTAGTATTTAACAATATCATAAGAATACTACCCAATATTAATTTCAAGATATGTTAATAAAGTGGACTTGGTAACAAAATGAAGTCCATTGTTTGTCATTCTTTAACAATGAAGGAGATTGATTATAGATTACATGATCAACCCTTAGAGATGATCATTTGTCATTTTTTAATTATGAAAAAAATGGCCAACTCATTAGCATTCTTGGCACTGTGTTTGTTGCAACATTAAAGGAAACTCATAGCAGGTGATTTTGAAATTCTTCAAAGATGAGGAAAACGTTTTGTATAAACAAAAGCCAGGGTTTAATATACAATGAAGCAGGTATGTTGCACTGGGAGCCAAAAGGAAAAATAGGTCAATTTTGGGTATGTATGTTAAAAATAGAGCATCAGCTACTTATGAGTATATGTGTGCATCTGTGCACATGAGTCTCTATTCTATGTTTGTGTTTATACCCTCAAAGCAGTATTGCATTTATTAGCCAAATTTACATAAAATTTTATTATCTTTTATAATGCTTCAAAAATATAAAAGCCAATTTGCTATCCTGGCAAAGCAGGCCACTGATTTAATACAAGAATGTATGTTAGAGTAACTTTTTAAAGTATCACTAAATCCCATTTTCCAAGGCAAACCAGGATGCTTTAGGATGACCACAGAATGGAAGCAGACACCTTCAATGGTGAATTTGATAGTGGGTCAAATTTAGCAGGCTGCCCATGAAATCCACACTTAGAGGTTTAATGTGTGAACAGTTGAATTTCACATGAACCCACTCTCTGCTCCCTGCATTTATTTTCAAAGTTGAAGGAAAGAAAGAAAATGCTGTAAGTACATTATTTTAAAATCCTGATTAACAGAAAAATACTGTAATAAATTTTTAAATGGTTTAATGATGAACATCCCCCCGCCCCCAATCTGTGTATATCTGAAGAAAAGCAGTGGTGTTTCTTATGTGGTAAAATATATTTCCTAAGAAAGTTTTTCAGGAAAATATTGACATAGATTTATCAAATAATAAAATCTCCCAATTTGATGAAATTTCAGGTAGGAGAGGGCATAAGATTCCCACATACCATATAAACATAAATAGGCAAAGGAAACCATAGTGTCAGAGATAATTTATTTATTTTTTTTTATGGTAGGAATAGAGTAATTAAATCATTTTAAAAATACTTTTTAGCATTGACAATGTTTCTTTGCATGTCTGATATCAAATCAAAGAACTTTTAATCTTTTGAAGTATCCTTACAGTAGGAAAGAGGGTCAGATTTTTGGAATTTCACTTACTTTTAAGCCTTCTCTGTTTTGCTTGGGCTGTAGGAATTATAAAAATGGATAATCAGGATAGGTTTTTTTTTCAAATTATCCAGATGTACCTTTGGCATCTTATTATTTTTGCCAGAACAGCTCCTGATGCCAAAATAGGAAATGGAGCAAAAATACAAACTGAAATGTTTATATTTTGAGTTTCTTTCAGTTGATAACAATGTCCTCTTTCTCATTGTACTTGGTCCCTGAGGAAACAATAAGTGCTGGTGAATGTTTTTCTGAAGTAGAAGGTACAAAGTGCTGACCATTATGGATGAAAGAAAGAGAATAAAACTGCACTTCAAAATAAACCTAAAAATGTGATAAGGGAAAAAAAAATGCTAAGCAAAGTCTATCAGTAGTGTGGCATTTAAGTTAGATGGTGATATAAGAAATCTTGCACTTCAAAAAGGGAAAATAAAATAATTTTTAATGGTCTTGGTAGAAGGATACTAGAAATTATAATTTAGTTAAGAACTTTAGTTATTCCAAATACTAGTTACTCCAGTTTTCTACATTATGATATAACAAATATATTCAAGCTCTATGAGCAAACCTTAGTGATATTCAATCATAAGTTATATACATATTTAAAAATGACAGTGATAAGTTGATTTGAATTTTCAACGTATATTTCATGAGGCAAGGTGTATTTAAAAAAAGAGGATTTCAGTTGATTTTAGATTTTATTCTACATCAGTTACATCAAACTTGCATGGCATTCAAGTTATTGCCAGATGAATAGTTTTCATATTTTATTTTATTTTATTATTATTATTTTTTAAGATTTTATTTATTTATTTGACACAGAGAGAGTGATTACAAGTAGGCAGAGAGGCAGGCAGAGAGACAGGGAGAGGAGGAAGCAGGTTCCCTGCAGAGCAGAGAGCCCGATGCGGGCCTCGATCCCAGGACGCTGAGATCATGACCTGAGCCGAAAGCAGAGGCTTTAACCCACTGAGCCACCCAGGCGCNAATGACAGTGATAAGTTGATTTGAATTTTCAACGTATATTTCATGAGGCAAGGTGTATTTAAAAAAAGAGGATTTCAGTTGATTTTAGATTTTATTCTACATCAGTTACATCAAACTTGCATGGCATTCAAGTTATTGCCAGATGAATAGTTTTCATATTTTAAAATTTGTCTACCAACATCCACATTATTGTTCTTTCCTTTAGCATTGACTATGTAAACTATTTCAAATAGTATTCACCATCTCTGCAAACTTAGCTGCTAGTAAGTTTTCTGAACATGTATTATTTGTGGGTGAAGTTGTTCTCTTTGGGTTTGGGATATGACCTCCTAGAGAAATGACTGTAGTTCATTAGTCATTCAGGGTGCTTCCCGGTTCATGAGAAGACAACTCCTCGTAAATATTCCTGAGCTCCTCAGTGGCTTCTAGCCACTCAGAATTCTCCCAAGCAGATGAAACATAATGTTTCTCCCTAAATCTAATGGTGAACCTAAGGCTATTGGAATCAGGAGGAAAATGGTGGGTACAGGAATAACTATTGGAGTTGTCTAATTAGTGATGGAGAAGTGGAGATCACTGTTAAAGTGCACAATTTCAAAATAGTATTTAAAAAATGTCATTGGTCATACCACTGGATTTGCTAGAGCATCAAATCATTGCTCTAAAATTTATTTTAAAAGGAGGTGGGTTACTAAACACCCTGGATTTCCCAAATATACTGTCTTTTAAGATCTGGAAGTGCTGATGAGGGAAATTTCCACTTTATAAGATGATTATGTCTACGAGTGTAGAAAAGTGGTAAAATTCAAATATCCCCATTTTCTACTCCCCAAATAAGTAATCTAAGAAATAATCATTACTGTCTCCAAAAATCACTAGATAGAAAATTGTCATGGAATTTTTTAATGGATAAATTAAAAGAAAGCCATTGATCAATCTATTAAGAGTAAAGTAAGACACTATGTGCCTCCCAGCTATGATCCTTTAGGAAGCACGAAATAACACCTAATTGAATCTGAATTAAATCTAAGCCTCTGGATCTAAAGATGGTTTTATAGGAAATGCATAAAGCAAAGGAACAATTAAATAGCATAAGAATAAACTCAAACCATATGTGGAAAATTCTAGAGGATAAGTGATTGGATATCTTATCAGATAAATAAAAATTGGACAGAAGAATATTAGTTATAGACTAAAGAGACTTAAGAATCAAATCAACCAAATGCCATCTGTGAATATTATTGAAATACTGATTTTTTTGGAATACTGATTCTTAATAAATTCTAGAAAAATATTTTTAGGACTATGAAGAAAATTGAGAGACTATAGCTGATATTTCAGAAGTATTGCTAATTTTGCTGTACTAATAATTGTATACTGCTTATATAAAAAGTGAAATTCCTTGGTTGGGGTTGCATTTACTTTAAAATATTCTAACCAAAAATAGGCAAAAGAGAAGATGCAGGAGAAGGGATGGGGGGGCGGTTTGAGCAGAGAGACGAGGGCTGGAGGAAGAACTAGGGCAAGACAATATGTGAGATGGGTGAGATCAGACTACCAAAATAAGAACTCTTGAGGCTTGCTGAAGTGTACCTGAGAATTCATTATACTGTCCTGTCTATTCTGTGCATATCTGAAAATTTCCATTAAAAAAGTAGTGTGACGTTAGTACTTTAAAAACATTTCCAAAAAATGTCAGAAATTAATTATAATTGATTGCAGATAATTATAAAGTAACATACCAGAACCGCAAAGTAAAGACAAATTGAAATGCATACAAGGGTACCTCAAGAGCAGTTTTATCGTATTTTTGATAGTTCTGCTTATGATATGTAAGAAAAAGACTGGCTCTACTGGATTTTTTTTCAAAGCAAAAGATAAGTCCTTAGAATGACTTAGTTCTATGAATTCTTGAATGCAGATTTTTTTTTCCATAGACTTAGCTGTTACTTCCCACCCAGAATGGCCTAACCCTCTAGAATCAGCCTAATCAACCTGCACAGTACACCTGCAGAGAGCTGGGACCTTTTCCTTGTCCTCCTTTGTTTATGGCATTGCTTTCAAACAGCGAAGTTGAGACAATGGAAATATATGGCCAAAGAGGCAGTTACTTAGGGACACAGGCTGATAGAGCAGCCATCATCTCCAACACTGACTGTCATCATCACAGAGAGAAAAGACGTATCTTAGAGGGCTCACATTGGACACTAAATCCTTGGGCTGGAAGTGGCACATTATATCTCGTTGGTCAGTTGCAAGTACACTAGGAAGTACAGTCCTACCAAGTACCCTGAACAGGGGAGAATCTAACTATTGGTAACGATCATTTATGATCCCCACACCCAATCTACACAGCACACACAAGTATGTATACATGTACCCATGTATGTAAAGACTTTTTAATTGTGAACCATAATAAAAATGTCAGTATTTACATTGCTTTTGCATTCTCTGAGAATTATCTTGTTAACTAAGACTATCTTATGAAATCTCATTGTGAATAAAAGGTAATGTTATCTGATTTCAATTTTATATGACTGCATTAATCTTTCATTAGCATTAGCTAGCATCATATAAAATAAAATCACTTCATAAGACAGTGAGTAACCATGACAATATTGATTAAGGTTTTTATTCACTTAAAAATCATTTAATAGCTATAGGTCAATATATTTTTCAAAAAAATATTATGTGCACTTGGATGGATGTTGAGATCAAATTCTGCAGGCCATTAAATTTTCCCCCCAAATATCCTATGTATCATTTCAGATCCAATGTAACAAGAGCTTTGGTTAGTATGGATGATTATACAATTACAATTTGAGTTAATTATTACCTGTCATTCACTCTGCATGAACAGCTGTGTCTCCATTGGCAGCCTGGACAGTCTTAAATCAGCTTCAAAGGCTCTTCTGTTTGGGGTGCTTTGCTTTAAATTTAAGGCTCTTGTGTAAGAGTTGATAAAGCTGACTTTTCTATGACTGTTTCAATGTGGATAACCCCATCATGATAAAGTCTCTTTTAAGTCTAGGGATTTTTAATAGGCCTGGAATCAGAGAAATTTAGTGTCTACTTTAATAAAACTTAATTGGATATCTGGAAACCCCAGAAAAGAGAAAGAAAATGACAGATATATTTTCAATTTAAAACTCAGAATTAAGACACATGGCATGTTTCTAAGCAAAGCAACACTTGCTTTGCAAGATTACAAATAATCTTTTGGGCCTGGACCTGTCTCTATTATGAATAAGTTATGATGTAAAGCAGTGGGAGAGATTGAGAAAGTTCAAAACAGTTGTTTATCCCAGATTCTACTGTTTGATATCCATGTTACATTATTCAGATTATTCTTTTCAGTTCTTCATCAATGGCCCTGGAAAAAGAAGCTTTTCTCACACAGAGATGCATTATGCAGCTCATTCTTCAAGGAAGAACACAGTTCCCTAACTGCTAGACTTGCAGTTTGCAAACACCCTTCATTTGCCCTTCAGGGACTGCTTCAACTGCAGAGATTCTTTCTTAAGGTTACCCTCCTGGAGGTGGCTCACATCCACAGGCAGAAGGAGGATAAAGGCTTCATCTTTACAGTTACATCCTGGTGGGAACAGTCCTGATGGGATATTTTAAGTCCAGCTTTCCATAGGGTCAGCTGAGGTGGTCACTGGGGCTTGCACTGGGGCTGGACCTCTCTCTAAATCCAGCTCCACTCCCCATGCCTTCTATCAGTGCTGATGCCAAGAGTACTCGTTAATAAATATCTTATACCCCAGCCCTAGCCTTTCATCAGATACTGCTCCCCAGTGAACCCAACCTGCAACAATAGTGAAGATCATATCAGATAGCCTGGCATACAACTTTGATAAAATAAGCACTGTAGAAAACTAAGAAACATTCTGATAAATTATCTCTTAATATGGCCATTTGTCTTTACCTGGGAGCACCTAAAGGAATCGTTTCAAACATCTTCACACAATCTTAATGGTAATTGTAAAATCTTGAGTCCATAGTATTTTGGAGGAAATTTTAATTATTTTTCCCTGGGTCATTTTGAAATATATTTTTCATTTCAGAATAACATAACCCTATTTATTAGCAAAGATGCTGATTTGTTACATTATTAAGTTGCAAAGATATATTAATGCCTGTTAATATCACCATTATCATTGTGCTTCATGCCACATGCCACATACATTTAGCACACACCATATACCTACCACCACAGACATAACACTACATGTACTCTTTTGAAAGCATATCATAGTTTATAAGAAAATACATTATAGTCATTATTTTATAAGGAGGGCATGTATTGCATGGAACACTAGGTGTGGTGCATAAACAATGAATCTTGGAACACTGAAAAAAAATTAAAAGAAAAATAATGAATAATGGCCCCAAGAGCTGATCCCTACTGAATTATAACCCATTGTAATTCTAAGGTATGTCATTAATAAATAGAGTTAAATTGTGAGGGATAAACAAGCAATCAACAACAACTAGAAGCAATCCAGTTTTATTACCTCAAGAATAAAATCAGGGACTTTGGCTATGCATAATTTTTCAATTTGCTTATAGAATTTTGCATATACAATTTTACCACTTGCTTCTGTACTCTGTGTATGAGGTCCTCTGGGAACCATATGTCTGAAAGTGCAGGTTTCAAGTTTGTCATCTTTTTAGTTTCTTCTACCCAGGACTACCTCTTGATGTTGACAGGTAGGAGAGGTTTTTTGGTTTTGTTTTGGTTTTTTCTAGGAGGTTCAGTTTTCTTACTGACACAGAATTCCCATTGACTCAGTGATGTTTTAGGCAAGCTGCTGTCTGAATGTTAATATTTTGATGAAGTGGAATAGTCAAAATGCTATGTATGGACTAGAAACCTGGATGAGGAACCTAGCTTTGCCACTTCTACAAACCTCTGCTAGCTTATCAATAATGGGGAATCTTACTGTGTCTCTCTTATAACTGTTATCCTGATTAATGACAAGTTTATAAAATTTATATAAAGCATCAGCACTTGGTATGTACTAGGAAAATATTTACTTTTCCCACTCTGGTCCTTTGTTTCTGGTCTGGTTTACCAGTCTTAAAATGCTGAACAAATTCTATTGTAAATCCTTTTATCACATTGCCTTTTTTTTTTTTAAGATTTTATTTATTTATTTGACAGAGGGAGATCACAAGTAGGCAGAGAGGGGGGGGGAGCAGGCTCCCCGCTGAGCAGAGAACCCGATGTAGGGCTCGATCCCAGGACCCTGAGATCATGACCTGAGCCAAAGGCAGAGGCTTAACACACTGAGCCACCCAGGCGCCCATCACATTGCCTTTTAAAATCTATTTTGCTCTTTCCTTTTCTGTCCTCTTCCTCTGTAATCATGGGGGAAATCTGAAAATAGTACAGAAGATATGTGGGTGTCTTTTAACAATTGCTTCATAGAAAACCTTTAAGAACTTAGTGACATATAACAAAAATATTTTGATTATGTTCATTAATTCAGGTGTCCAAAATTCAGAGAGGCCAGGGTATAGATGTTCATCTTTGGTTCTGCTATTTAGATATAGTTACTTTTGTTCACCAAAAAGCAAATTATCTACCCAACATGCATTCAACATACAGTAATGATCTGGATAGGACAACTATAATAGACACAGTCACCCTATCTGGAAATGTTGAGAGGCGGCTAGGGAAGCAGACATTTAGTAAGTAGTTCTTAGTAATTCTAAAATGTGGTTGGGCATGTGTTGCCAATGATTTGATTGGGCCCAGTTCCTGGCAATGTTCTCCTGGCTCTAAATTCTGCCTTCTGTGTCCTCTGTCCTCACTGCCCAATGATTAATACTTCTGTTTCCATCAAAAGTAGGTCTTGTTTGAAATTACATATTTTTTTAGACTTTCTGTGCGCCGAATTTAGAGATTCAAAAGCCTCTCTTCACTTTCTCTTCTCTCTGCTCCTTTCCATTACCACTGAGATTATTCCTTTTAAAACCTTGTGCATTTCTTACTTGTCAGCTTATACCTAACTCCATTAGACAGAATCTATACCCACAAATATCTTGAAGATAAGCCTTCTCTACCTTAGATCCCTATCAGGAAGTAGTGGGACAATGCTTTTAAGAGTTCAGAAGCACCGTTTCTAGCCATGTGGGTCAATAGGGGCATGTCCTTCAATTCTTAGTGGCCTTTTTGTTGAACTAGGAAAGCTTTTGAGATTTACTCTAAAATCTTCCTTAGATCTTAACAAAGGACCTTCTAGCCATACTTTGGATCTCCAGAGGCCATGCTTTACTGGCAGCACTCTGGATTTATTTGATATTTGTCTCAAGGACATTTATTACTTTGAAAATGTTTCCCTGGCTGGGAAGACTGCCCTAGCCCTATTTATTTCCACAAAATTCTAACTAAACCTGAAAATTTTATTCTTTAAATGATCTGTATTTCCCAGATTTTGTCATGAGCAGTGAGCAGAAACCAGGACATCCCCATACCTAGGCCATTAAGTTTACTGGGTACATTTTCTGTTTTCCTCAGCACCATCAATGACAGTGTTGTCAAGCTTCCTGCTACTATTTAACAGGGGTTGTTCTAACTCAGCTTCCAAGAACATTTTTTTCTTGCTTTCCTTCAAAATTTCCCCTTGTTGAGGCTTATCCCTTTCTGCCCATTGCTTGGTCCCCAGATCAGTATCTCATGGTTTAGGTTTTGTTGTGGCAGCATCTCAATCATAGTACCCAGTTCTGTTCCCTGTTTCTTTTATGGTAAAACAAACTAGAATCTTAATTATTTCTCTGTGCAGTCATAGTAAATCGGGTGGCAGGGAAATCTATAGACATTCGGCAGACACTGTTTGCTGTTTTGTCACATGAAATATGCCAAGGGATTGAGATTCCAATTCCTTTTATCGGGGGCACCGCTTTCTAGGGAAGGAGTGAGGAGTGCAGCTTCCAGGCAACACTATTATAGAAAGATGATAAGGAGAAGAGAGGGGGCATGGGAAGACTTCCAAAACAATGTGCAGTCAAACATGAAATGCTCTCAGAAGACCTAGGACTCTTCCTTTTGTGTGACATACAACATTCCATTCCTCTGACTTGGTTTCAGCTTTAGGTTACTTTGTATGCAAAACTTTAAGCTGTCTAAAATAGTCTTCATTGTATTCGCTTTTTATACTTGGTTTCTCAAACCATAAACATGTAAGGTATTGTTATTATTCCTTTTATTAATTCTCAGGAAAGAAAAATTAAAAATCCCCTTAAGTCTTAACTCTTTCTGAGAGATAATATTTTAGTTAACTGTCAGAATAAGAGAATCAGAAAAATATACTGAGTAATATTTATAGAAGAAAATAATAATCGACAGAAAAAAGGTACAAAATGAGATACTTTTGAAAAAAAAAGGTATACATATTGGCATTACATCTGACAGAGATTGAATAAGATACACATTAAGAAGAAACAATTGAGTTTGTAATTCAAAGCTTATTAAAGACTTAAAAGACCAGGTTAAGTACATAGTTGAATTTAGAATTCAATGGGTGAAGGATTAAATAGTTTTAGAGAAGGTAAAAGCTGTATGTGAAGAAGAAGAGTACAAGATAAAAAGTGATGGACATTAATATGCTAGAGAAGCAACATAAGTGAAGCATTTTGCTTTTGTTATTATTTTCATTTGGTTGGGGTTTAACTATGAAAAACTAAAGATCAAAAGGGACAAAGTTTCAGGGGAGACCAAAAGAATGCAAATATCTTCAGCTTCTCCTTGATTAGTGATATTCAAGTCAGGATGCCATGATTTAAAGGAATATTTTGCTAACTGTATTCTTTCAAAGAAGTAAACATATTTAACAAACTTGAAAATGGTTTTAGGTTATTTGGAACACGATTCCATTTTATCCTATCTAAAATTAGAATTTTACCCTTTAAGAGACCCTTCCTCTTGAATTCTGGTAAAGGCTTTGTAAATATAATAAGTCTATGAGATATATATTTGTAATATATTATTTATCACATATATGTGTGATATATGTGTGATATGTATGCCATGTATATGTAAAATGTATAAGTGATATATATATATATATAATCACAAAGGAAGTTCATAAATCAGTAGAGCTATAGAAGAGATCAGTGCACAAAGCAAAGGTTTGCATTGTTTGCTAATTATAGTGATGCTTAATGAGCTTTTAACTAAAACTTGCTTGATCTTCATGAAATAAAATACTCCTCTTCAGGTTGCCGGTAAGATACCCAGCTGGTAGTACCCAACAGGAAATTGGAAATGCAGAATTAGTAAGGGAGTGGTTTAGACAGGAGATGTAGATTTGAAAGATATTTTCATAAAGCTGAAAGCTAACACACTGGGAGCAGATGTTGTTGCCACAGAGTATAAAAGAGAAGAGCTTGGCAAAAAGAAATGGGAAATGCTTACATTTTCTGAAGCATGAGAATAAGAGAGTTTGTACGGTAGATATTAAGTAGAGGAAATGACTGAAATGAGATGTGATTTTTTTTTAAACTTAAAAGACTTAGATATCCACATAGACTATTTAAAACAATGTGTAACCAACACTAGTGGTCATACCATCTAGCTCATTATTATTCATATGTACATTTTACAATATTTATATAGTAATATAGGTAAAAATAAACAGGAATATTTGGCATAAATCCAATTTATAAAAAGAATATTTTACTTTCTGTATTCTTTTTGTTTTTATTCTTTTTTTAATTTTTAATAATTTATCTTTGGATTCCTCTCCTTATTTTTGTTAGTATAGATTGTATTTCATGAATATTCCTTTACAGGCGTTTCTCAGAGGTTATAATTAGAAACCATTCTGTTTACATGGTATGTGTGTCTTTGTTTTCAACTTCACATCAGAGTGTCAAATAGCTCCCCACTGTGATTATACAATATTCACCCTCACCTAGCAGTGTTCAAGGGTTCCTATTATTCATTATCTTACTGACAGTGTTACCAGAAATATACATTTTTACCAATTTGAGGGATGGGATTTTAATTTTCTTTGATGATTATACTTTTAAAAACATTTATTAGCATTCCTTTTTTTTCTTCAGTGAAGATATTTTGTTTATTTTACTCTGTTTTTGTATACATATGAAAGAATTTTATGTACTTCATCTACATAATAGACTCTTAATTAATTAGAATGTGGCCAAAGGGATTATCTTAATGTAATCCAGGATGTAAATATTTTTATATATTCACACTTGCATCCCTGTGTATCCTTCAGACATTACTTCATTAGAGCAATTTTAGGTTCACAGTAAAATTGAGAGGAAAGTAAAGAGGATCTCCCACATGAATAGCCACCTCCATTATCAACATCTGCACCAGAGTAGTACATTTGTTGCAACTGATGAACCTATATTCACACATTATTAGCAACTGAAGCTCATAGTTTACATTAGGGGTCACTCTGGTATTGTATTTTCTGTAGGTTTGAACAAATACATAGTGGCATCTGTCCATTATTATTTCATCATACAGAGTAATTTACTGCCCTAAAAATTCTAAGCATTGCCCCTATTCATCCCCTCCTCCCACCTAAATTCAGGAAACCACTGATATTTTTATGATCCTTAAAGTTTTGCGTTTCCCAGAAAGTTATACAGCTGGAATCATACGGTATGTAGCTTTTCAGATAGGTTTATGCCATTTACTAATAGGCGTTTGAGTCTACTCCTTGTCTTTTCATGGTTTGGTGGCTCATTTCTTTTTAGCACCAAGTAATATTCCATTATCTATATGTCCAGTTTATTTATATAATCACCTACTGAAAGACATCATGGTTGATTTCATTAGTTATGAATAAAGCTTCTATAAACATTCTTGTGCAAGTTTTTATTTAGATATGTTTTCAGAGCTTCTTGGCAAATACCGGAGAGAATGATTTCTGGATCCTATGGTAAGAGTGTGTTTACTTCTGTAAGAAACTGGCTTCCAAAGTGGCTGTACCATCTTGTTATTCCCACTGGCAGTGAATTAGAGTTCCTATTGCTGCGCATCCTCACCAGCATTTGGTTTTGTCAGTATTCTGGATTTTTGCCATTTGAATAGGTTGTAGTGATAGCTCATTATTGTTTGAACTTGCATTTCCCTGATGACATATGATGGGGAGCATCTTTTCATTTCCTTATTTGTCATTTGTATATCATTTTTGGTGAGACCTCTTTTTAAAATCTTCTTCTCATTTTTAAATAAGGTTGCTTGTTTTTTTGAGTTTTAACAGGGTTTTTAAAATATTTTTTATGTTTTGGAAAAAAGTCCTATATCACATGCATGTTTTACAAATAGTCTCTATCTGCGGCTTGTCTTTTTGTTCTCTTGATAGTCTTTTGGAGAGCAGTCATTTTTAATTTTAATGAGGTCCAGCTTATCAATTATTTCTTTCATGAATAGTATCTTTCATGTTGAATCTAAAATATTATTAACTGTTACTTAGTGAAGTTACTGTAATCTAGATTTTTTCCTATGTCATCTTGTAAAAGCTGTATATTTTTTCATTTTACATTTATGCATGTAATACGTTTGAGGTAATTTGAGTGAAGGGTATATTGTCTATGTTTTTTGCATACAGATATCTAGTTGCTTCAGTGCTGTTTTGTTGAACAGGCTATTTTTGTTATGTTGTATTTCCTTCATCCCTTTATCAGAGATCAGTTGACTATATTTATGTGGTTCTGTTTCCGGTCTCTACATTCTGTTCAAATGATATATTTGTCTGTTCTTTCACCACTATCCTACTGTCTTGATACTGAGATTTATAGTAAGTTTTCAAATGAAATAGTGTCAGGGTCTCTTGGCTGGCTCAGTCAGAAGGATGTGAGACTCTTGAACTTAGGGTTGTGGGTCCAAGCCCATGTTGGGTATAGAAATTACTTAAAAATAAAATCTTAAAAAAGTGGGATAACGTCAGTCTTCCAGTTTTGTTGTTCTTGGATTTTATGTTGGTTACTCTGGGTCTTTTTCCTCTCTATATACATAAAAATCAGTTTGTTGATTTCTACAAAATATTTTGCTGGACTATTTATTGAGATTGCATTGAACCTATAAATCAAGGGGGAGGAATTGACATCTTGAATATGTTGAGTCTTTTTGTCTGACATGGAATATCTCTCCACTTATTTAGTGTTTTTTTTAACCAAGTTTTATAGTTTTCCTCATATAGATTTTGTATGTATTTTGTTAGATTTATACTGAATTGTTTCCTTTTGGGAGGTGCTAATGTAAATGATATTGTGTTTTTATTGCTGATATATAAGAAAGTGATTGACTTTTTAATAATAACCTTGTATTCTGCAAACTTGCAGTATGCCCTTAGTTCCAGGAGTTTCTTTGCCAGTATTTTAAAAATTTCCTACATAGATAATTATACTATCTGTGAACAAAATACAGTTTTTCTTCCGTTCCAAACTATATGATTTTCATTTCTTTCTTCGTCTAATTACATTAGCAAGGATTTACAGTATGATGTTGAACAGGAGTCAGGAGAAAGGACATCTTGCCTTGTTCCTTACCTTAGTGGGAAAGCTTTTAGTTTCTCACCACTAAGTATGATGTTGACTACAGGATTTTGCAGATACTTTACCAAGTTGAGGACTTTCTCCTCTATCCTTAGTTTACTGGAGGTTTTTACTATGAATAGATGTTGGATTTTTTTTTTTTTTAAGATTTTACTTATTTATTTAATAGAGAGAGAGTGCGAGAGAAGAGTACAAGCCGGGGAGTGGGAGATGGAGAAGCAGGCTTCCCACTGAGCAGGGAGCCAGATGCCGGGCTGGATCCCAGGAACCTGGGATCATGACCTGAGCTGGAAGCATATGCTTAACAACGCCACTTACGTGCCCAGAATTTTTTTTTTAAGATACTTATTCTGCATCTATTGATATGGTGAGGTTTTTCTTCTTTAGCTTGTAGATGTAATGAATTACATTAATTGAGTTTTAAATGTTAAACAAGCCTTGAATACCTGGAATAAATCCCACTTGGTCATAGTAAGCAATTCTTTTTTATATATTGAATTAAATTTCTTATTCCCTTGAGAATTTTCGCATCTGTGTTTATGACAGATGTTGCTCTGTAGTTTTTTTGTTTTTCTGTTTTTTTCCTTGTAATGTCTTTGGTTTCAGTATTAGGATGATGCTTGCCTCAGAATGAGTTAGAAGGTATTCCGTCTGCTTCTGTCTTCTAAAAAAGAGTGTGGAGACTTGGTAACAATTTAGTCCATAAATGTTTAATGTAATTCATGTATAATTCAATTTTTGCCTGGTACTTTCTGTTTTTGAAGGTTATTAATTATTTACTCAATGTATTTGATAAATGTAAGCCCATTCAGATAGTCTACTTCTTCTTGTGTGCATTTAGCAAGTTATGTCTTTCAGAAATTGGTCCGTTTCATCTGTGTTATAAAATTTTGTGACGTAAAGTTGTGCATAGTATTCTTTTATTCCTTTCAATTTACACCGGATGTGTAGTGACTCCCCTGTTTCATTTTGAATATTAGTAATTTTTGTCCTCTCTCTCTCTCTCTCTCTCTCTCTCTCTCTCTCTTTCTCTCTCTCTTTTTGGTTAGTTTGACCAGAAGTTTATTGATTTTACTGATCTTTTCAAAGAATCAGTTTTTAGTTCTATTGATTTCTGTATAGATTCTCTGTTTTCAATTTTATTGACATTTCCTCTCATTCTTAGTAGTATTTTTCTTCTGCTTATTTTGGATTTAATTCTACTTTTTCTAGTTTCTAAAATGGAATCTAAGATGATCGATTTTATATATTCTTTTCTAATATATGCATTCAATTTTATCAATTTCCCTCTAAGTATTTTGCTTCATACAGTAAGTTTTGATCAGCTGTGTTTTCATCTTCATTTAGTTCAAAATATTTTTTAAAAATTTCTCTTATGATTTATTTGACTCAGGTGTTATGTAGAATTGTGTTGTTTAATCTCTACATATTTGGGGATTTTCTGGTTACTTTCTGTTATCGATTTCTAGTTTATTTATATTGTGGTCAGAGATAGACATCGTATGATTTCTATTTTTTAAAATTTGTTAAGATTTTTTCATGTCCAACAATGTGGATTTTATTTGGTGACTATTTCAGTGAACTTGAAAAGTATGCACATTCTGCTGTTGTTGGTTGAAGTACTTTGTAGATGTTGATTATATCCAGTTGACTGATAGTGTTGAATTCAACTCTGTTCTTCCTGGTTTTGTGTCTGCAGAATCTGTCCATTTCTGATAGAAAGGTGTTGAAGGGTCCAGATATGATAATCGATTCATCTATTTATCTTTTTGGTGTGATTGGTTTTTGCCTCAAAGTTTGATGCTCTGTTGTTAGGCACATATATATTAAGGATTGTTATATCTAACGGGAGAATTGGTCATATTATCATTATGCGATGCTCTTCTTTGTCCCTGATAATTTTCCTTACTTTAAAGTTTGCTCCAGGGATGCCTGGGTGGCTTAGTCAGTTGAGCGTCTGCCTTGGGCTCAGGTGTTGATCCCAGGGTCCTGGGATCAAGCCCCACATCAGGCTCTCTGCTCGGCAAGGAGTCTGCTGCTTCTCTCTCTCTGCCCCTGCTCATGCTTGTGCTCTCACTCTCTCTCGAATAAATAAATAATCCTTAAAAATATAAAGTCTGCTCTGTCTGAAATTAATATAGCTACTCTTGCCTTCTTTTGGTGTTAGCATGGTATACTTCCTCCACTTTTTTACTTCTAATGTTTCATTTTAGTTAAAATGGTTTTTTTTTTTTAAATATTTTATTTATTTATTTCACAGAGGGAGAGAGATCACAAGGAGTCAGAGAGGCAGGCAGAGAGAGAGGTGGGGAAGCAGGCTCCTCGCTGAGCAGGGAGCCCGATGCGGGCCTCGATCNCTCTTTTAGTTGATGCCTTTAGACCATTGACATTCAAAGTGATTATTGATGTAATTAGAATAATATCTATCATATTCATTGTTTTCTATTTGTTGCTCTTGTTCTTTGTTCCTATTTTTTTTTTTAAGATTTTTCTTTTATTTGACAGAGAGAGAGAGAGATCACAAGTAGGCAGAAAGGCAGGCGGAGAGAGAAGGGGAAGCAGGCTCCCTGCTGAGCAGAGAGCCCGATATGGGCCTCGATCCCAGGACCCTGAGATCATCACCTGAGCCAAAGGCAGAGGCTTTAACCCACTGAGCCACCCAGGTGCCCTTTGTTCCAATTTTTTTGTCTTTCACTCATTTTCTGTCTTGTGGTCTTAACTGAGCATTATACAATTCCATTTTCACTCATTTGCTGGCATTCCAGTTTGTATGGCATGCCATACTTTTTTTTTTCTTTTGCATTATACATTTATAGCTAGTCTAACTCCACTTTCAAAAACACTATACCATTTAATGGATAGTGTGAGGNTGTTCCTATTTTTTTGTCTTTCACTCATTTTCTGTCTTGTGGTCTTAACTGAGCATTATACAATTCCATTTTCACTCATTTGTTGGCATTCCAGTTTGTATGGCATGCCATACTTTTTTTTTTTCTTTTGCATTATACATTTATAGCTAGTCTAACTCCACTTTCAAAAACACTATACCATTTAATGGATAGTGTGAGGACCTTATAATAACAAAATAATCTAAAGTCCTCCCTCCTGTGCATTGTATTATTACTGTCACTATTTTATTTTATATAAATATATGTATATATATGTATATATATGTATATAATATATAGATATATGTACATAATTATATGATATACACATAAGCATGCATACCATAGCTATCATTATTTTGAACAAAGTTTTATCTGTTAGGTCAATTAAGAAAAATAAAAGTTTTTCTTTTACTTTTATTTATTCCTCCTTTGATTCTCTCTCTCTTTTTTTTTTTACATAGAACCAAGTGTCTGACCTATATTATTTTTCTTCTGTCTAAAAAAGAACTTTTTTTTTTATCATTTCTTATAAGACAAGTTACTGGCAATAAATAAATTTCTCTATGGAAGTCTTATTTCTCCTTTGCTTCTAATGGATGATTTTTCAATCAGAATTTTAAGGTGTTTTTTTCTTTCTTCTCAATACTTTGCATATTTTACTGCACTCTTCTTGCTTGATGGCTCTGGCTCTGAGGAGAAATCACATGTAATTCTTACCTTTGCTTCTCTCTAGGTAAATTTCCCTCTGCCACTCCAGCTTCTTTCAAGATCTTTTTCTTTATCTTTGATTTTCTGTAGTTGAAAATTCTATTTATTTGTAGTTTGTTGGGCATTTATCTTGGTTGATACTCTCAGAGCTTGCTAGATCTGAAGTTTGGTGTCTTACATTAATTTTATTGTTTCAAATATTTCTTCAATTCCTGTCTTTCTTCTCCTTCTGATATTCCCAGTACACATATGGTACACTTTTGTAGTTGTCCAGAGTTCTTGGATTTTTTTGTCCTGTTTTCTTTGCTTTTCAGTTTTGAAGATTTCTATTGAGATTCCTTAAGCTCAGAAATTCTATGATGAGCTTTATCTGGTCTACTAATATGTCTGTTAAAGACATTCATGGGGCACCTGGTTGGTTCAGTCACTTTTGCTCTGCTTTAGGCTCAGGTTATGATCTCAGGGTCCTGGGATTGAGCCCTGTGTCAGGTTCCCCACTCATGGGAAGTCTGCTGCTGCTTCTTCTATGCCTCTCTCCTTCTCATGCTTGCTCACTTTCTCTCAAATAAATAAATGAAATCTTAAAAAAAAAAAAGGCATTTGTCATTTGTGATACAGTGTTTTTGATCACTGGTATTTCTTTTTGGTTCTTTCTTAGGATTACCATCACTCTGCTTACATTGCCCATCTATTCCTGCATGTTGTCTATTTTATCAATTAGGACTTTTATCGTATTAGTTTTAGTTGTTTTAAATTATTTTTTGGTTTAAATTTATTTTTTGATTATTATTATTGAAGTAAGCTCTACACCCAGTGTACGGCTTGAACTCATGACCCTGAGATCAAGAGTCGCTTGCTCTACCAAGTCTGTCAAGTACCCCTTTACTCCTTTTTAAGTTCCTCCGCATGTCTCTTTGTTTTTTAGTTGTTTTGAATTCTTGGTCTGATATTTCCATCATCCATACCATGTCTGGTTCTGATGTTTACTGTGTCTCTGTATTTTTTCCCCAATAAGTGTGCTTGTAATTGTTTTTTGTTTGTTTGTTTTTTTGTTTGTTTGTTGTTGTTTTTTCCCCTTCTTATTGCCAAATATGGTATACGGGGTAAAAGGAACTGCTGTAAATTGGCCTTTAGTAATGTGGTGGTGAGATGTGCAGGAAGGTAAAGCATTCAATGGTCATATAATTACCTTTCAGTCTTTTAGTGAGCCTATGCCTCTGAACTGTGCACTTTGTAACTGTTTCTCAGATTTTTCCCCCCCTTAATTTGGGATAGGATGGCTAGGACAGGCTGGAGTTGGAGATTTACTTTTTCCCATTTAGAAGGCTATAGCTAACTGGACTTGCGTGTTTCTCTTCAGGTCAGTTAGGCTTTGGTAAATCCCAAGCAGGTTAGGATCTGGTTAACTACTTTTTTTCTGAGGGTGGACCTTGTTAAGAACAGACTGCTTTGATGTATTTCAAAATGGTTTCTTTTCCTTTCCCTTGACAGAAGCATTTGGAGATTTTTTTTTTCTCTGCTACTTATTGGACATATTCAAGGAGGTAAAACCTACAAATGTGTGAGGCTTACCTGTGATTGGGTTCCCCCTATAGTTTTTAGTTCTCAGACTTGTGCACACTGAGCCTCCAGTAAGTCATCAGTGATAATTCAGATTTTCTTATTTCAGCAGTGATTCCAGCAGTTCTACTCTAGTATATTGTGATTTTCTGTATCCATCTATTCTTTTTTCCTCCAATTTTAGGGGCAACAATTTACCTGATGATTTTACTTCTTTTAAGGATCTCAGAAGAATGTTGATTTTTCAGTTGTTTCAGCTTTCTCCTTGTTAGGAAAGAGTAGCCATTCCAAATTCTTTACCCATGGAACCAAAAACCAAAGTCATACTCTTGTGTTTTATTTAAGGAATGCATCCCTAACCCACTGGCATATATGTATTCTCTCATACTTTTTTCTAAACTATTTAAGGTTTTGCTTTTCATACCTCATTTTTTAGCTTTATCTCAAAATACTTTTTTAATGTATAATTATTGGTTAAGTGTCATAGTTTGTTTTTTCCATATAACTGACCAATTTTGACAACTGTGTTGGCTGTTTATCTGTTCATTATATATTAGTGATTTTCATAAAAATTACCTCTGAGTAGACATGTGTATCTTCTATGAAGCACTTCATTCTCTTTTATTGACAATTTGTTTATAGCCTCCTAATCTTATGTGCTATTATTTATTATGGCTTTATAATAAGACTTGATATCGGGTAGAGCAGTCCTTCTATATTGCTCTTCTTTAAAAGTGTGCTGGTATCTTGGGCATTTATTCTTCTGTTTATAATTTAGAATCAAAACGTGAAATTCTGTGAAGAACTCTGTTGAGATTTTCTCTAAAACTGAATCAAATTTAAAGATTAATATAGAGGCAGCCGACATCTTAATGATGTTTATTCTTCATAATTGATAAGCACATTATAGCTGTCAATTTATTTAAGACTCCTATAGTCATTCAATAATGTAGAATTTTTTTCCTTTTTTCTTTTACATAAACTTAATCTGTACCAATTTCTTTGTTTCACATGTACATATATAGGTATATATATGAAATTATATCTGTTTCTATAAGGTAAAATATATGTATCTGAAACTATTTATACCCATACATTTTGGATAGTAAAAATTGTATCACTTACATCAAACTTCTCTCTTGTCCTTCAGAAAATGTTTGAGTTAGGACAGTGCTTTCATCAACCTAGGTAAGAGTCATTCTCTTTAGCATAGAAAATATAATGAGGACAGCAGATCAAAAGTTAATACAAGATACTTGAAAATTCTTGGGGTGCCTGGGTGGCTCAGTCAGTTAAGTGGCTACCTTCAGCTCAGGTCATGGTCCTGGGATCCTGGGATCAAGCCCCATGTCAGCCTCCCTGCTCAGTGGGGAGTCTGCTTGTCTCTCTCCCTCTGCCTCTTGTGTTTTTTTTTCTCTCTCTCTCTCAAATAAAGAAATAAAATCTTAAAAAAAAAAAAAAGATACTCGGAAATTCTGAAAGCTCCTGAATGTAGTCATTAAGAGCTTCATTATAATTTTATTTTCTCCCCTCTCCCTCCCTCCCTCCCTCCTTCCTTCCTTCCTTCCTTCCTTCCTTCCTTCCTTCCTTCCNGTTTTTTTTCTCTCTCTCTCTCAAATAAATAAATAAAATCTTAAAAAAAAAAAAAGATACTCGGAAATTCTGAAAGCTCCTGAATGAAGTCATTAAGAGCTTCATTATAATTTTATTTTCTCCCCTCTCCCTCCCTCCCTCCTTCCTTCCTTCCTTCCTTCTTTCCTTCCTTCCTTCCTTCTTTCCTTCCTTTCTTCCTTATTTTCTTCCTTCCTTCTTACTTCCTACTTTCCTTTTTCCAGCTCAAATAATTTTCAGGTTATCTGATAAATTCATAGGCAAGAGGCAATTCAACAGTTCTCTTAATCATGTTACTACTTGAAAGGAAATAAATGCTTCTCTTTAAAATTCCACAACTTTATAAAGCAGACTGAATTTATTTTTAAAATTATTAGTTAACTTTGAAGCTGTCATTAGTGTGAAGTTTTAGCCTAAAGCAGGGTTTGGCAGATTGTGGGTGACAGGCCAAGTGTCGCCTCTTGCAGAGCAAATCCAACTATGGCCATGTATTTACATGTTGTCAATGATTGTTTTCATCCAGTAACAGCATGGTTGAGTAGTAGCAACAGATTGTGTCACCCACAAAGCCAAAAACATTTACTATCTGTCCCTTTACAAGAATAGTTTACAACCTGTATAGTCTAAAAGAAGCCCATCACTCTACTGTGTATGTAATTTGGCAAAAGGGGAGATAGATTTGCACACTTTATTTAAACCAATTTTGGAAAATAGTGAACATGGACTGACTATGGTTTAACACATAAAATATCTGTATTAAGTACTTAGATAATTGGTATTAAAATATTCATAGTATAAATAGCATTCATTGTGATAAGGCATATTAAAAATAAGAAAAATATTTTGAACTATTTTTTGGCTTTTTATATGTAAAATGATGGTTTCAGGTCCTGTCTGAAAGTCTGTACCTTTCTGATTCCCATTTAAGTCACACAAGTCAGCTCAGTTTCCAGTTTCCTTAGGAGTTGCCACTTCCCTGGTTTCAGATAACACAGCCTCCCTAGTTGCATTCCTCCATCCTTTTTAAGTTTTTGTTTAAATTTTAGGTAGTTAACATACAGTGTAATATTAGTTTCAGGTATACAATATAGAGATGCAACACTGCCATACCACACTCTGTGCTCATTACAGCAACTGTACTCCTTTATCCGCATCACCTCATTTCACCCACTCTCCCAACCCCCTCCCTTCTGGTGACCATCAATTTGTTCTCTACAGTCAAGAGTCTGTTTCTTTTTTTTTTTTTTTTAAGATTTTATTTATTTATTTCACAGAGGGAGAGAGAGATCACAAGGAGGCAGAGAGGCAGGCAGAGGGGGGGGGGGAAGCAGGCTCCCCGCGGAGCAGGGAGCCCGACACGGGCCTCGATCCCAGGACCCTGAGATCATGACCTGAGCCGAAAGCAGAGGCTTTAACCCACTGAGCCACCCAGGCGCCCAAGAGTCTGTTTCTTAGTTTGCTTCTCCTTCTCTCTTTTTTTTTTTCCCTTTGCTCATTTGTTTTGTTTCTTAAATTCCATATATGAGTGAAATCATATGGTATTTGTCTTTCTCTGACAAACTTAGCATACTCTCTAGTTTCATCCATGTCATTGCAAATGGCAAGATTTCATTCCTCTTTTATGACTGAGTACTAAAAATCCTAGAGGAGAACACAGGCAATAACCTCTTTGATGTCTGCTCTATCAACTTCTTCTGGATATGTCTCCTGAGGCAAGGGAATTAAAAACAAAGCTAAACTACTGGAATTTCACCAAAATAAAAAGCTTCTGCATAGCAAAAAGAAATAATCAGCAAAACTAAAAGGCAACCTTTGGAATGGGAGAAGTTATTTGCAAATAACATGTCTGATAAAGGGTTAGTATCCAAAATACATAAAAAAACTTATAAAACTCAATGTCCCCAAAATGAGTAATCCAATTAAAAAATGGGCAGAAGACATGCATAGACATTTTTCCAAAGAAGACATACAGATGGTCAATAGACACATAGAAAGATGCTCAATATCCCTTACCATCAGGGAAACACAAATCAAAGCTACCATGAGATATCACCTCACACCTGTCAGAATGGCTAAAATCAACAACACATGAAACAGTAGGTGTTGCAAGGATGTGGAGAAAGGGGAACCCTCTTACAGTGTTGGTGTGAATGCAAACTGGTGCAGCTACTCTGGAAAACAGAATGGAGGTTCCTCAAAAAATTTAAAAATAGGACTACCCTGCAATGCAACAATTGCATTACTAGGCATTTACCCAAAGAATATGAAAATATTAATTCAAAGGAATACATGCACCCCAATGTTTATAGTAGTGTTGTCTACATTCCTCCATCCTTTTAATAGAAGCAGGGCAGAGTGTTCTTGCTAACTATTCTGGTTTGTTTTACTGTTCCATGTGGTTCCTAGCTCTTTTATTATCTAACTACCTATTTCTTCACATGACATTTGTTTTAAGAGCAAACCCTCTAGGTTTTCTGTTTTGGAAACTGCTATTTGATATACTTTGGAAAAAGTGCTGAAAATTATTTTGAATTAGTGTGCTTCTAAAGAGATATTGGCTGAATGCAAGGCAAAAGGTACTTGGAGGTGGCAGTGAATTACTATTTAGGTGGTTATGCCATTCTAGTTTAGAGTTATTTTATTCTCATCATTATGAATATACCACTCCTTTGCTCTATTGCTGAGAGATCTACTATTAGTTTTATTAATGTTTTTAAAATGTATTTTTGCCACATCTTGCTTTTGAGAGTTTTGGTTTTCTTTAGTTTCTATAGTTTCACTACAGTATCTGTAAGCAAATTTCTTTCTCCTAATTCTAATTGTGAGATGTTGTGTTTTCTGAATCTAAACATTCATGTAATTATGCAAAGTCCCATTCAATCAAATTCACGTATTTACTTATTCACATTCTCTACTCCCAGCAAAGGGCAGAGAACTGAAATAATCCTACAGCTCTGTTCAACATTCATTATTCTCTTTGGTTTTGTAAGACCTCTTTCTTGTCTTATTTTTCCCTTGTTATCTATGTTTTCTACTCATGTTTCCCTCTCTCTAAAACAAAAACAAAACAAAACCAAAAAAACCTTTTAACATGTATAATATTTTCGTATGTGTTTTGCCACAATTACATAGATATTTTCTATGTATGATATCTTTATTTATAGAAATGGTATTATAGAGACTTTAATTTTTTCACTAGGCACTTTGTTTTCTATTATTTATATAAATGGTACAACTAAACTGTTTCTTTTAGCTGCTTTGTAGTATTCTATGTTTTATGTATATACCACACTGTTCTTATGCAACCTTCCCATGACTCTTCAACTAGTAATTACTACACATATTCCTCCATTGAGCACTATGATCTCCTAATAAACATCTGGGAGGTTTCTTTTCAATAATGTATACCCAGAGTAGAATTATTGCCAGACTGTTCTCCAGAATGTCATATCAGGCCACACTGCCACCAACAGTGCATGAATCTTTCTATATCTGTTTCTTCCAAAAAATTTGTCATCATCAGATGTTTGAATATTTGCAAGGGCAAAAGATGTTGAGTGTTCTTTTATTATTGTTTTGATTTGCATTTTTAAATTAATGAGTCTGAGAGATTTTCCCCATCTGTTTATTAATTTTTTTTTTATTTTCTTTTTTTTTTTTTNTATTTTCAGAGAGAGAGAGAGAGAGAGAGCAAGCAGGCAGATGGGCAGAGGGAGAGAATCTTTCAACTAGATNTTTTCTGAGAGAGAGAGAGAGAGAGCAAGCAGGCAGATGGGCAGAGGGAGAGAATCTTTCAACTAGATTCCACACTGAGTTTAGAACCCAGTGTGGGGCTAGATCCCACAACCCATGAGATCATTACCTGAACTGAAACCAAGAGTCAGATGCTTAACCAGTTGAGCCACCCCAGCATCCCTGCCCCATATATATATTTTTTTATAAGTCTTTGGATTTTCCTTTCCTGCTAATTTCTAACCATAATGTTATATTTCTTTTGAGAGTACTGCCTTTTTCTTGTCGATATGTTAATCTTTTATTAATATATATTAGCAGAAAGTTTTATGCTTAAAAATAAAGTTTATCTCTATTGGTTGGTTAGGCATTGGAATTTAGATAGTAGGCAGATTCATAAACAGATTCAAATGTTTTGTCAAAATCCTAAATAACAATGTAAGTGTATATATTATAATATAAATATGTATTTTATAAATACAAAAAAAATGTTCTTCTTTTTCCAAAACAAACATCGTTATAGGAGTTTGGCTGACAACTGGAATGTGTAAGTAGCTTTATTTAGTTTTTGTTCCATTTGAACTTTAATGTTTCTTCGTTTCATGGAACTATTACTCTTCTCATAATGTGGGGAGGAGAAACTATGATTGGTAAAGAAATATGATGGAAATTGTACTTAGTAAATATTATGATGGTAATTGTCATTTTATAGGCTTATTAAAATATAGCCAGCAGGAAAAATTCAAAAATTATGTGCTCACACATACATTCATCCATGTACTCAGAGAATAATCATTATTTATTCTATTTTATTTTTATCTTTATAAATTTTTTGTAGTGTGGGTAGTATTTTTAAATTAAAAAAAGAAAAAAGTAACTATCATAACTGGTACTAATCTGGGGATGAGCATATGATGACAAATTAAGCAAATTAGTATTAAAGTATGTTAACAAATTATTCAGAGCAATACAGTATTATAGAGATAGCATGACTATATTTTAAAAATCAATTTCAGTGTGTTTTCATTTTGAAATAATTTTATATATCTTATATTTATGTTTAAAGTACGTTTTTTTCTCTTTGATGAAATTTTAGAATATTATACAGGTCTGTGGAAAATGTACTACATATGTGTATAGCATGAACAAATGAACACTGAGAACTATTTAATTAAAGTACACTTTGGCAAAGATAATATTCTCATAATTACTATTCCTGGGAGAAAGCAGCATATTATCTCCTTTGTTGACTAATTAACCATAACTTTGCTATGTTATTTAAGTAGTTTTAGGATTTATCATATACCTCTATAATTTATCAGTCTGCTTGTAAAACATATTATATTCTTTGAGACTTACATTATAATTATTGTACTTCCTTTCTGGTTTTATGCGATGGATGTCATACATTTTACTGCTAAATAGGTTTTAAACACACAAGTCATTGTTTTTATTATTTCTTTAAAATCAGTTATTTTATTTTATTTTATTTTATTTTAAAGATTTTATTTATTTATTTGACACAGAGAGAGAGATTACAAGTAGGCAGAGAGGCAGGCAGAGAGACAGGGAGAGGAGGAAGCAGGCTCCCTGCTGAGCAGAGAGCCCAATGCGGGCCTCCATCCCAGGACGCTGAGATCATGACCTGAGCCGAAAGCAGAGGCTTTAACCCACTGAGCCACCCAGGCACCCAAAATCAGTTATTTTAAAGAAATTTAAACAATAAGACAAAAAGTCTTTGTATTTACCTTTGGGTATCATTTCTGGTATACAATACCATTTTGTTTTGAAAGCACAAAGTTTAGTTACCAAATCACAGTTTGCATTTGTCTACAGAACAAGTTTATCTTTAACATTGTCTATTTCATCTGACCTTGTTCAGGTTACAGTTGATTTTCTTGCTTTATTTGATCTTGGGTATATATTTGCCTTATTTTTTTCTTAAGTAATATCTTAGAGACTTTGTTGTTATATTTCGGGGGTTTGGATTTTTTGTTGTTTGCTTTGGAGGGCATTATTTTTGCTTTGTTTTTTTCTTTTTTTTTCTTTCTTTTTTTTTTTTTTTTTTTTTTTTTTTTTTTTTTTTTTTTTTTTTTTTTNTCTACTTGATTTATACTCAGAAAAATCCCTAATGTTAAAAGCAAAACAGAGGGGCACCTGGGTGGCCCAGTCATTTAAGCTTCCAACTCTTGATATCAGCTCAGGTCTTGATCTAAGGTTGTGAGTTTAAGTTCTGTGTTGGACTCCACACTGGGTGTGAGCATGCTTAAAAAAAAAAAAAAAAGGGAAACACAAGTCGCTGTTAAACATGGAATAATATGTNTGTATAATTTTTTCCTTTATACTTAAACTTTATAAAATAAATATAAACTTTGCATTATGTTTGTATAAATTTAATTGGTTTGCCTTAACATATATGTGCTCTAAGTTTCTTCAAGTCATGGTATTTCACATTTGTCAAATATAGCACTTAACTTTTCTTTGCATTCCACCCCCCCACTAATGTACTTATTTTAATTCTAAACTACACTCTCTTTTAGTAGGTGAGTTTATATGTAAGAAAGATGTCTAATTTTATTATCTAATTTTGCGATTTTACTGCTCCCTTTTTGCTGTATTTATTGTCTATATTTTATTTTCATTTTTTATGCCTTAAAAAATTTAAAATGGGGGCGCCTGGGTGGCTCAGTGGGTTAAAGCCTCTGCTTTCGGCTCAGGTCATGATCTCAGGGTCCTGGGATCGAGGCCCGCATCGGGCTCCCTGCTCAGCGGGGAGCCTGCTTCCCCCTCTGTCTCTCTGCCTGCCTCTCTGCCTCCTTGTGATCTCTCTCCCTCTGTGAAATAAATAAATAAAATCTTTAAAAAAAAATGCTAAAATGGTTGTTTCCCTTGAATTACTGATTTAAGCTACCATAGACTGTATCTAGTCTCTTCAAATACTTCTTTAAAATACCTAGCATATTTTAAGTTCTTATAAATGTTAGTTGTCTAACATGGTAATCGTTATCATTATTATTAGTTTCAGTGTTAAGGCACTTTCTTACTTTGTCAAACTATTAAATCTTCCCTATAAATCTATACATGTTAAATTGAGTTTCAGAAGTGTTAGACCTGCCAATTAATCACAGACACTGGGCCATATGATACTTTTCAATATCATGGAATCTCATATTATGTAACTACAAAAGGAAAGTTATTTATGAAAATATATAAAATATCTATTTTATGTAATAATTATGAGAAATAGAGATTATATAGCATATTTTTAATATACACTCTATTTTTTTTCCTTAGTAGGTTTAATGCCCAGTGTGGAACCCGATATGGGGCTTGAACTCACAAACCTGATATTAAGACATGGGCTGAGACTAAAAGTCAGACATTTAACTGACTGAGCCACCCAGGCACTCTTATACTATAGTATTTAATATACCATTCACCTTAATACTCTAGCATATTCTTTTAAAGAAGTAGGGAGTAATCTTTGACTTGGAATTTTCCATAGATGATTGCTTTTTTTCTACTTTTAGAAAGATTCTCTTGCATTTTCCTATGAATCAGAAAATGGTAATGTTTTAAAATATTTATCTACATGTAGTAAAAATCAACCAAGGAAGAAAATAGATATACAAATGACATGCAAATTACATGCAATTACAAATTGAAAATTGTTTTAAAATATATGGCTTTATTAATCTAAATTTCTCTTGATTAAAGAGAAAAATACACATTTATAGATTAAAATATGAATTTTTAATTAATATTATGTTTAATATTAGATTATTTATAAAATAGAGCTATTTAATATGTTTGGACAAAACTATAACCTTTGGTTAAATGTCATAAGTTTGTCATTTCATTGTGTCATTTAAGAAGATAAAAGCTGGTAAAATTTATGAGTAAGTGAAACCACTATTATAACATGTAATACACTTTCACAAAATGTATATTTGTTTTATTTTTTTAATTTTTTTTTTTTAAAGATTTTATTTATTTATTTGACACAGAGAGAGAGATTACAAGTAGGCAGAGAGGCAGGCAGAGACAGGGAGAGGAGGAAGCAGGCTCCCTGCTGAGCAGAGAGCCCGATGCGGGCCTCGATCCCAGGACACTGAGATCATGACCTGAGCCGAAAGCAGAGGCTTTAACCCACTGAGCCACCCAGGCGCCCTGTATATTTGTTTTAAATACATTTATATTAGAGTGCTGTGATATAGAAATCTTTAAGCATCACCATTCTATTAATAGCTCCATGTACTTTGCAAGCCTCACTGCACTGTGGAATGAATGACTGAATTTCTTAACTTTAAAGACTTCTTGGAAGCCATACTCATCATACTCTAGAAGTACAAAGTATTATTATTCGAGATTTTAGACTCAAAATTTCTGGAGGAGAGTATGCAATGTAATTTCTTAATATAAATTCTTTGTTATTTCTGTATATCACCCAATACAGTAGTCATATGGCTTTTAGTAATAAGACTCTGGTTTTAGGGCGCCTGGGTGGCTCAGTGGGTTAAAGCCTCTGCTTTCGGCTCAGGTCATGATCTCAGGGTCCTGGGATCGAGGCCCGCATCGGGCTCCCTGCTCAGCGGGGAGCCTGCTTCCCCCTCTCTCTCTCTCTGCCTGCCTCTCTGCCTCCTTATGATCTCTCTCCCTCTGTGAAATAAATAAATAAAATCTTTAAAAAAAAAAAAAGACTCTGGTTTTACATGGAAGGAAGTATTGAAAGAAACAATTTCCAAATGCACCAGATGCCATAGTTGAGAGTAGTCTTCATTTTCATAAAGTAATACTCCTTAAATACTTACATTGAACTGCTTATTCTGCCATTCTTTTTAGGCTCCTGTTAATTTATTCTCATATTACTGTATGAGAATGATCATTTTTATTGTTAGTATATTTTTAATTAATCTGGTGGTTTGCCAACTAAAGCAAATGGACAAGCAACAGGAGAATGTTGTCAACACAGTGTCCCAACAGAGAGACTAATACCTTTGAGCTAATGCCAACTGTGTTGTTGTGAAACAGTTGGCTTTATGATGATGAAAATGAGTAAAAAGTTACTGATAGGTGTGTCTTAAAGGTTACATTGGGTCTGCAACATGCACTTATATCTTAGATCATTTAAATTTATTTTCTTAGAGTAAGAGTACCATTCAACTCTTCTCCAAATAATGATCCTTTATAGTCGACTCAACTAAGTCTGTCAATAGTCCCAACGCTTTATTTAGGATTAATAACTTATAAGTTTTTAGAATTCTTAGAGATTGAATTTTTAGTAATGGTTTGCAATATACTGGTATTTGTATTTTTGTCCCCTTTTGATCATTAGTAGCTCATTTTTTTTTAAGATTTTATTTATTTATTTGACAGAGAGATCACAAGTAGGCAGAGAGGCAGGCAGAGAGAGAGAGAGGAGGCAGCAGGCTCCCTGCCAAGTAGAGAGCCCGATGCGGGCCTCGATCCCAGGACCCTGAGATCATGACCTGAGCCGAAGGCAGAGGCTTTAACCCACTGAGCCACCCAGGCGCCCGGTAGCTCATTTTTTTTGACTGTAGTACAAAAACATCATTAAATCAAGTTTTTACATATAAATGCCTTTCAAAATTAAACAAAATTTTATTGACAGTATATTATACATCTTTAAACTTGATATCAGTACGATCTAGTGTTGAAACCTAGGAATCTAGGTGGTTCTTCTTTAATAGCCAAAACCATTCTGTAATAAGTCCATTGAGTAAGTGCATGTTGATTAAAAGTGCATGTTGATTAAAGCTTTTCTTTAAGCAAAATGTTTTCCCTTTTAGAAGATTTAAGGGGCACCTGGGTGGCTCAGTGGGTGCCTTCAGTTTAGGTCATGATCTGAGGGTCCTGGGATAGAGCCCTGTGTTGGGTTCCGTGCTCAGGGGGGAGCCTGCTTCCTCCTCCCTCTCTGCCTGCCTCTCTGCCTACTTGTAATCTCTCTCTATATATCAAATAAATAAATAAAATCTTTAAAAAAAGAAAATTTAAACATATATCCTTATAAAAATACTTATATCAGTATTTGATATTAGTATTTGACATTCCAAGATTATTTGTTATATATAGTGTAAAACTAATTTTGAATTCATATTATTTTAAAGCGCCATGTTTTAAATTGCTACTACCTGTGTACAATGGAAAAAATAGTAAAATACAAACCACTCATCCTTTGAAGGACTTCTTTTACTTCCATATATATTATAGCTTCCAATTTACTTAATAAAGATGAAAATCAGTATTTTCAGATGAGGCTTGGTGGCGGTGGCAGAGGAGTGGCACTGAGGAGGGAACAGGGCCAGACTCAGCCCGACAGCAGGATTAGAGTCCTTCAGGATACACATCATATAAAGATTTTTTATTTTCTTTCTTTCTTTCTTTCTTTCTTTCTTTCTTTCTTTCTTTCTTTCTTTCTTTCTTTCTTTCCTTCCTTCCTTCCTTCCTTCCTTCCTTCCTTCCTTCCTTCCTTCCTTCCTTCCTTTCATAGAGAGAGTGTGCATGCCATAAAGCACAAGCAAGGGAAGGGGCAGAGGGAGAGGAAGAAGTAGGCTCCCCACTGAGCAGGGAACCCAACACAGGGCTCATCCCAGGACCCTGGGATCATGACCTGAGCTAAAGACAGATGCTTAAACAACTGAGCCACCCGTGCCCCCAGAATACACATCACTTAGGGCCAAAGTTGGAATGATGATATCTCCATGAGGGAACCTCCTCTGACTCATCCTGTCATGTGTATCATACTATTCTTGACTGGGCCCTTCATCTAAGATGGGATTTACCCTGTGAAACAAGGGGAAGACTTATGGATTCCAAACATCAGTTCAAGTTGTAGCTGAGTTTTTTAAAGTACATACATACATGTAAAGCTCCTTTGCTTTGGGCCCTCTGCTTTGTTAGAGCTGCTGTATTGCTAACCCAGACCTCTCCAGTGACTGACCATCATTTCTTCAGTCTGGAAAAGACCATAGTGTGTGGGAAAACATGTATCCAAGTTCCAGTTTGTGACCTCCTATCAGGAGTTGATGGTTGAGTGTACCAAGAAATGGCACCCACATAAAATGGTAGTAGTTTGGACAAGGAAAAGCCAAAGGAAGTCTTCAGAGACACTTAGCTGTCAATCTAGAATAAAAAAATCCATACCATGGTGTTATAATTTGGCCTGTTCCTGAAAACATTGAAATCACTGTGACACTTTTTAAGGATGCTCATGCAGAGGAATATGAAGATAAAGAGTGGATATTTGTTATAGAAAATGATAACATTCATGCATTCATTCAATAATTGCTAAGCACCTGCTGTGTGCTGGGATCAGCTGCTGCTGATGAAGGTGGTCCCAGTCTACACTCTGAGGAACACAGTCCAAGAGATGACTCTTTAACCAGCCTAAACACCTGCTTGGAGAGGTTCACAGTCTACTGGAGACAAACAAGGAAACAACTAATAATTGATAACGTGTGGGGTCAGGTGCAGGGAATTCTAATTCTGAGGATCTAGGGAAAGGCCTCTCAGAATATTTGATTCCTTAATTCAGTGATTCTCATTGTGATGATGGGTAGAATGTGGGATATTTCTTCAACAGGAAAGTGTGGCAATGGCTGGAGACATTTTTGATTGTCATGATTTGGTGGGGAATAGGGAGGATGCACTACAGCATCGAGGGGGTAGAAGCCAGGGATGCTGCTAAACACTCTACAAGGCATAGGAAAGCCCTGCCCAAAAACAAAGAGTTACTTGGTCTAAAATGCCAGTAGTTCTGTGGCTGAGAAACCATACCTTAACTTAAATATGTTTTTCTCCTCTCTCCTTAATGTCTGTTGTTCCCTTCTCCCTGTACACACATAGTTTTTAAAATTACAAAACTATTATATAAGAATAAATGATAGTAAATATAAGCAGATATTGTAAAAGATTCAAATAAGGAAATGTACGAAATTTAAAAAAGGAAAAGAAAAGAGAGAATATGCTAGTGTCTTATCAAATAGTTTGAGGATAATTTAAATATATTTCAAGTTACTATAAAATAATATGGAATAAATAGATTAATTTTAAAAATGTTCCATTAAAACATTTTTTCAATACTACATTATGTTGTATTAAAATCTTGATAATCCCTAACTTTTTTATATACAAAAGTGGTAAATGTAATTTAAAATGTCTAGAAAATATTCCAGAATATTCCACCAATAAAAATGGTTTGTCCCTTAACCTTTTGGCTAATTGGTGTTAAAATATAGAGAAAACATGTATTTCCTGACTCACTAAATCTCTAGTCTTAAATTGTTGGGGTTAAGGTAGAGCATGAAATCAGCTATAACACCTGGCTTGCTAAAACGTAGCACAGAGGCCCCTGGGGGCAAAGGAAGGTTTCAGAGAAGGAGTAGGCCTGCTTGACCACTCTGCCCTTGGAGTGCCTGGGGGAGTTACCTTCCCTGGCAGCTTTCTTAGCCCAAACAGCCACCCTGTGATCTAAGAGATGTATGCATTGTCTCTTAGGTTATGTTTTGCAGAACACACAGATTAGCATATCTTATCTTTCCTGTAAACAGACCCTTCTAGTTTCAGTAAGACCCCTTGTCAGTGATAAGGATTTGTGATTATCCTGAAGGACCAATAAAGGCGGGAGCAAAGAAGAGCAGAGTATTTGCCTCTGAGCGTTGACCCCCTTGCCTTCTCCTCTCTTTCACAGCAAAGTTTGGAGTAACCTTTCATCTGTCGGTACAGGGATTGCTGGCCATTCCCAGCATTAAGTCAGCTATAAGTTAGGTAGATATGTAGAATGCAGTAGAAAAAGGGAAAAAATAGTTCTGGGGGGAACTTTTAATTCAATTTATATCAGTGAATAAGATACATTTGTTGGAGGATTCTGGGGGAAGAACACTCTCTTTTCTTTCTGTCTCTCTGTGTTTCTATCTCTCTGTTTATCTCTCTGACTTGATGTATTTTTGTGAAGCATAGACCTACTAGATTCAAATTACCACCAAGAGGGAAGAGGGAAGCTGGGCTTAGAAATTACCTGATACCATAAAAAAAAATCTTACAAAGATATGAAAAGGAACCAAATGTAATTGAACCCCTAAGTCAAGCAAAAGTGGGAACCACCATTAACTCTGGACTTTCTAGTTATATAAATCAATAAATCCTATCTATTGTTTAAATAGGCAGAATAAAAGATTCCACGTAATAAAAAATGCAGTATTGTATCTAAAACGGACTCAAAATGTATTCAGTCATTCAGCAAATTTGTCTTCATAGACAGAGTTAGAACCATTTTTAAGAATTACTTTTAAGAATGGAACTATCCATTGTAAATTAATTTTCTGTCTTCCAAAAGTAAACATGTTTACTCTATTTTTCTTACAAAACAAGTAAATTTTCTTCCTTATCCCCTTTATACATACCAATCACCTGTTATGAGATGGACCATGGAGGCTATAGCACATATTTTTGTCTTCGCCCAAATTTTACTTTATTTATTTTTATTTGGTTGGTTGGACTTGGGTAGGGAGGGAACTGGCATTCTATGCCAACTTGACTCAAAAGCAATACTTGTCTTGATAATCGAGAGGTTAAAGTCATAAAATTTGAGGGTCTAAAGAAAGGAATCATATAGCCTTTTAAAGGAAAAGAGAATGGTAACCATCCTTTGTAGTTCTCAAGTTCTTGGGGAAGATAGAGAAATGTGCCTAACTACAGTCCCTCCCAGCACCTATGGGTCAAAGACTGGAATTGGCCTTGGTCCTCAGAGTAAAAAAAGTTTGATTCAGGTTGAATAGGATAATCATTGTCCTTTTATGTCACTTAAAATATCTACTTAAAAACAAAATCTATTTTAAATGGATCAGCTTCTGGCAAGACAATGCATGAGGTTCCACTAACATGTTTTCCAGTAAAACTGGTAAAAATTATAAAAACCAAAACATTTAAAGCCTCTTCAAGTGGTCCTAAAGATAAATAGTAAGTGAAGAAATAACCACTCAAGAAAATCCATGAACATTTAATAAGAAAGGCAAGTGTGTGGTGTTTGACTGAAGACCACTCCCTTCTTCCCTCCTCCCAGATGAGATGCCACTCTACACTGATGTAACTAAGAAAATAAGTCTGTCTATTGAGCTTCCACTCTGAGAGCTTTCTTCCTGGGATGAGCAGGGCATTAGCCTTTTCCATTTAATTTCCAGCTATCTGCTGCTGAGGCTAAGTCCTGGGCATTGTGGTCAAAAGATGGAGGTTCTCTTCTTTCTCCTGGTCCTCTCTCGTAGATTGGAGGCTCTATCGTGGGTACAACATGCTGAGAATACTGGGGCCCCATTTGTGATTGCTCCAGATTGTGAGGTGGCAGTCCTATGCAAAGAGTGGCAAGCTGAGAGGAACTCAGGCTCTGTCTGAATCTCCACGAAATGCTCAGCAGCTGGAATGGGGATGTCACTCAGAGAGGAGCTTGCCAGTGTCCTTGGCTCCAGCTCCAGACCGCCAGCAAAGATATTTTACCTACAGAGAGAAGCAGGCCCTAAAATAGCTATTATCTCTTCCAAAAGAAATGGACTCAATTTTAAATAGAGCATTGAGAAATCCAAGCCTAAAGTGCTTGTTAGAATTGTGGAAGGTAGTGGACAAAAACAATAAGGAGGAGATTTGTGCATTCAATAAATATACAGCCTAGACTGCAGGCTGGCTAGTATGTAGAAGAGAACAAGGAATACAACATTGTAAGAAACACTCCTGGGACTAAAATAAACATCAAACACTGATCTCAGAAAATATTCCTTTTGAAGATGCATAGTTTGACTGTGTTAGTTTGTACAGCAATTTATGCCTCAGGGAATGTTGAAAATAATAGAGCAGTCAGTTGGCCATGTGAAGTTTAACAGCTGTGTATAGTCAGGGAAAGAGAGGAAAGGAGCCCTACCAAAAACAAGACCATCTCAAGGATATCTTGAGTATACCCAAAATTGCACATCACTAAGGAGCAACAACAAAGGCTTAATACTCTGGAAGTAAATAGACTTCACTAAAATAATCTAACCAGTCACTAACCACATAAACAAGCAAATAACAATAACAGTGCCCTAGGAAGAATTACACATTTATATTTGATATATATTAATAAGCTTATATTAATATGTATTAGGTAAAATATGTTAGCTAAAATGTCTACTTTCCAAAAACAACAAAATTATAAAGCATGCAAAGGAACAGGGAGTATAACCATGAACCAAAATATAGACAACAGAAACTGCCTGTGAGAGCCACCATATGCTAGATTTAACAAAAACTTTAAAGTAGATGTTATAAATATGTTCACAGAATGAAGGGATGATTTTAAAAGTAAAGAAAGGTGTGATAATATTGTCACATCAAAGAAGTAAATAGTAAAAGAAGGCAAATGGAAATTCTGGATATGAAAACTGCATCTGAAATTTTAAAATGTATGAGAGGCTTAACAGATTTTAACTGGTGGTATGAAGAATTAGTGAACTTGAATATACAGCAGTAGTTTGCAAGCTGAAGAGAAGAAAGCAAAAGTAATGAAGAAAAATAAACATAGCTTCAGAGAATTGCAAGATACCATTGAGAACACAAGCATATTCATAACAGAAGTACCAATAGAAAAATAAAGGTGCAGAGAAAAATATCTGAGAAATAAGTGCTAAAATTTTCCCAAATATACTGAAAACAATGACCTTACATCTTTTGAAAGAAGTGATGGGGAAATGACTTTTCACTTCAAACAGAATCTCAATATGATTAACAGTGGACTTCTCAGGAGAAATAATAGAAGCCAGAAGTAGTGGGAAACATATTCAAAGTGCTCATAGAAACAACAACAACAACAACAAAACAGCAACAATAAAACAACAGTCAAAAATCTTAAATCCAGAAATGTCATCTTTCAAAATGGAAGTGAAATAAACTTTCAAAATAAGCAAAACTGAAAGAATTTGTTGCTTTCATACTCATCTCACAACGGGTACTAAAGGAAAATCTTTTAGACAAAAGCAAGTGAACCCACACTATAATTAGATTCTACATATAAGCACACAAAAGAACATCAGTAAAGTTAAATATGTAATTATAAAAGACAGTGTAAATGTATATTTTTTCTTAACTGATTTAAAAAGCAATTGTACAATACATACAAAGCTATATATACAAAAAATTGTGCAAAACTATAAGATTTTATGGCTAATAACATCTAGAGATGCAACAAGTGTGTAATTGCCAATTATAGCACAAAGATGGTGGATGGGAGCAAAGCTATAATGGGCTAAGCTATATTAATCTAAGGAAAAGACTACAGATGGATAAGTAATCATTATAACTATGTATTTGTTTTTAATATTAATAGTTGTATTAATAGTTGTATAAATGTATAAAAACAGTATCAGAAAAAGCAGAAAACACATTGAGTATTTAGGAATAACATTTCTATATTTCACTGGAATTAAACTAGTATATATTTGAGGCTAATTATGGTAAATTAGGATATTTATGATAAACCCTATAGCAACCACTAAAATAACATAAAAATATGGTGAAAATCATTAATTTAAATGCTGCATTAGAAAATATCCACTTAGGGACACCTGAGTGGCTCAGTCGGTTCAGCATCTGCCTTCGGCTCAGGTCATGATCCCAGGGTCCTGGAATCGAGTCCCACATTGGGCTCCTTGCTCACCAGGAGCCTGCTTCTTCCTCTGCCTGCCACTCCCTCTGCTTGTGCTTGCACTCTTTCTCTGACAAATAGAAAAATATAATAATATTAAAAAAAAGAAAATATCCACTTAATAAAAAAATAGCAATAAAGGAAGAGTAGAGGAATAGAAAAGACAGACATAGAAAATGAAGAGTAAAATGGTAATCCAACCAAAAATCACAGGTTGTTAGATTCTAGCCATCCTAGCAGTGTGAACTGGTATCTCATTGTGAATTTAATATGCATTTTTCTCATAACTAACGATGTCAAACATCTTTTCATATGCTTACTGGTGATTTGTGTGTCTTCATTAGGGAAATATCTGTTTAGATATTTGCTCACTTTAAAATTAAGTTGTTATTACTGAGTTTTAAGACTTCTTTACATAGGGCGCCTGGGTGGCTCAGTAGATTAAACCCTCTGCCTTCAGCTCAGGTCATGATCTCAGGGTCCTGAGATTGAGGCCCGCATGGGGCTCTCTGCTCAGTGGGGAGCCTGCTTCCTCCTCTCTCTCTGCCTGCCTCTCTGCCTACTTGTGATCTCTCTCTCTCTGTGTCAAATAAATACATAAAATCTTTGAAAAAAAAAGTCTTCTTTACATATACTAGATACAGGTCCCTTATCAGACATGTGATTTACAAATATTTTCTCCTATATATGATTTACAGATATTTTTTCCCATTCTGTGGGTTATCTTTTTCTTTCTTGATGGTGTCCTTTGAAGAACAGAAACTTTTACTTTTGATGAAGAGCAGTCTATTTTGTCGTTGTTGTTGTTTATGCTTTTGATGTCCAATCTAAAAATTATTCGCTAGAACTGAAGTCACGAAGATTTATTCCCCATATTTAGAATCAAAAAGTCCTATAATAATAAGTGTTGGTAAAGACATGGGGAAATTGGAACCCTCATGCACTACTAGTGGGAATTTATGGTGGTGTAGGCACTTTGGGAAATAGTCTGGTAATTCTAAAACTAACAAGAGTTACCATATGACTCAGAAAACACACTCCTAGATATCTACTCAAGAGAAATGAAGACATGTCTACATAAAAACATGTACACAAATGTTTATAGAAACATTATTTATAATAACCAAATGCTGAAAATAACCCAAATGTCCATGAACTAATGAATGGATAACCAAATGTAGCATATTCATACAATGGAATATTTTAGGGTCATAAAAGAAATGAAGTACTGCTATATGCTACGACATGATACAGGAATCTTGAGAACATTATGTAAGTGAAAGGAGCTAGTTATATAAGATAATATATGATTTCATTCATAGGAAATGTCCAGAATATGGAAATCTGTATAGACAGTAGATCTGTGGTTTCTTAGGGCTGTGGCGTGGGATAGAAAGATAGGGTGATGGCTAATAGTTAGGGCTTTTGGTTTTTTAAGGTAATGAATAATTGGCTAAGGTGATAGTTGTACCTGCTTGTGAATGTACTCAAAATCATTGAATTGTATACTTCATATGGGTGAATTTCATAATTGAATTTTATCTTTATAATTCTGTAAAAAAGAAACCCTTTAATTTCACCACATCGAAGCAAATAATGGCTCCGTATTCTCTATCACCAAAGCCATGAGTGCATTCAGTTGATGGGAGGAAGGTGGATGGTGTCCTCCTGCATCCATAGATACAGGTTTAATGAGGAAAGTTGGGTGTTTTGAGGAAGAAGAGAGAGAAGGAACTCACATTGAAAATTTACCAGAAAATAGGACTTTGAGTGTGATCTAATATATTTATGATATAAATAGTCTTATACAATATCTTAGTGTATTCTGCAATTTTTGTTTATAAGCTTTTTACTGAATGAGCATTATTTGGCAGGAGGGAGATGAACTTTGAGAGATGGCATGGATATAGGACATACTTTGGTGATGGGAGTTGTTTACAGTTCAGAATAGAACCAGATATTTTATTAAGGATATTGTGTTTATTTCTTTCAGGTTTTTTTCTGATAGGAACTCTAAAAAAAATTTTATTGTAACTGTATGAGATGATGGATGCCACATAAATTTATCGTGTTCATCATTTCATAATATATAAATCAAACTGTTATACTGTATATCTTAAACTTGTACAGTGATGTATGTCAATTACATCTCAATAAAACTGGGGGAAAATGGGGAAATTCAAACAAAGTTCAATTTGGTTATAGGTATTAATAAGTCAAAAATTCTTCCCTAAAACTAAAAAATTGTTAACTAGTAGAAAAAATGTATGGTTTCCTTTAGACTAGAGAAATAGGAAAAAATCTCCATGGGAAATGATTTATTGTAAAGAGGTATAATTGAACATAATACCTAAAACCTAAGACCCAGGAAAAAGAGTGTAGGTATGGATATGACACCAGAACTCACTACCTGATGATAAGTGATTAGATTAAGTGATTAGGACCATGGGCAACTTAACCTCTGTGCCTTTCTTTTTCTCTCCTAAAAGCAGTGCCTAACTTACAAGGTAGAAATATTTGAATAGAGTGAGATAAAAGCTATCAGAATTATGGTTAACTATTAGTAAGTATACAGTGTAAGCTAATATGTGCTAGGGCTGTCATGTGAAGAGGAAAGAGATATTCTGTTTGGAGAAGAAAAAGAATGGTGTAAAAAAATGTTAGAACTATACAATATTACTAATATATAAAAATTTAGAACAGCTCCAAACTAGAACCTGCTGCCTCTCATTTTAATGTAAAAGTATTAACACTTCTCAGGAATTATTATAGCCAATTTGTGTATCAGGTGATATTTAGACTTGATAAATTCAAAGATCCTTTGTGAATCTTGGGTTATCTTTATATATTCCATTCTCCTTATTGCCTTATATTCAATATGTGTTTGCCTATCAACTTTTCATTCCAAACTGATTGATTTGATTTATACCTCCTAGCTTGATAAATGGAGTAAGAGCAAGAAACTTGACCTATTATACATATTCATAAAATGCAAGAAATTTCTACTATGCTATGAAATATTTAATAGTAATTCATCTGTTACACCTGTAAAAGGTTCCCTTCTGGGAGTGGGTATGCAGTTTAAACTAGATTCTAATTAACTTTAAAAAATCCGTTAAGTCTTAGTTCATCTGTTTTAGAATAAGGGGGTCAATAAAGAGTCAAGATTTTAATTTTAAATTAAATTAACTGTGCTCTGTGAAAAGATTTTTATTCAAAACCTCCTACAAGATGTGACAAGGCTTAACCTTTTTTGAATTATTCCTTCACTATTTGATACCTGTTTAAGGAAATTCATTTTTTTTATTTCTGATTACCTACCTCCTGATTACTTCTGTACAGTCTAGGCCTCATAGAAAATGATGGAATGCCATCTAAGACTGGGAGCATATGTATGTGTGTACACACAAACACATACCCCCCTCAACACACACACAGACACTACCACTATACACTTAGGGATAGGAAAAAAAGTTTACTCTCCAAGAATTCAGTTGGTTTATTATAATTACTTCATTTCCCCTTTCTTAACTTATGATGGTATACTCTTTTATCTTTCTTTTATTGGTTACTTTAGAAATAAAGCATATTTTTGTAGATTTATTAATTTTCAATAAAACATTTTACTACTTTTATGATACAGGAATATTAGAATACCTTATGTTTATTTACAGTCTCTCCACCTTTTGTGTTATTTTGGTCATGCATGTTTCATAAATATTTTAAATAGCACATATTATAGAGTTAAAGGAAAGGAATTAAAAGAAACTATGTTAAAGGAAACTATGCTACCTTCATGTATATTAATATCAAAGGTTTTTAAAAAGTAAAGACATTGTGCTTGCCCTTGATAAAAAATAAATATTTTGTTTTTTAATTTTCCCTAAAGTGTACTTGTATTGATTTTATTTTCTCCCCAATGCAAAAGGCTAATAACTGCAAAGGGATTCTACAACTCATTTGAACTATAAATTGGAGCAATTAGTGGAGAAAATGATTAAAAATTAGGAGAACTAAAGAAGGCTGTAGCCACCACCAGCCATCAGTTTGCATGATAATGCTGCCAGAGCCTCTCAACATTGGTACTGTTGATACTTGGGGCGGGGCGTTTCCCTGTGTCTCCTGGGATCATGAGGAGTATCCGTGGCTTCTGCCCCAAGTGATGTCAGTAGCACACACTCTTCCTAGTTGTCACATTCAAAAATGTCTGTATACATTGCCAAATGCTCCCTATGTGGGGCAAAGTTACCTCCGTTGAGAATTGCTATTCTGTACAAAGGAAAAGATCAAAACAAAGATAAACAGCAGAGCACTAAATGTCTATGACTTTTTAAAAATTTTTTTTTTTCAAAATACTCATATACAAAAGTGGGAAGAATAGTGTCAGTTCCCAGGCATCCATTATCCAGTTTCAGCATTAATTAACGGATGTGAATCTTGTGTCATCTCGTCCCTCATTGGTGTGTTTAATTTCCCTTTGTGAATTACTGTACCAGCAAATCCAAAAGACCATATCATTTCATCCACAAAAACCTCAGAGGATCCTACACTACTGGGATTCACTCTGTCCCTTTTTAAACATAATCAGTATGTCATATCTTTAACTGGGTTTTCTTAAAATTAAAGCCTGACATAAACTCTTGTGAGTAAGCCCTTTATCTGGGAAGTTATTCTGGAGTTCAGGAGTAAATATCAGGAAATATTAGTATGTAAAAAAGTCAGTACAGGGCTGCATGTGGCTCAATCCCATGGTACCTTCTGAAGAGTCATGTACAATGAATTTAAGGACATTGTCCAGAGAGCTGAAAAGAAATATTTATCCTTTGGTTTCCCTTAGCTGTTTGTAAAGATTGATCTCATGGGCCTTAACTTTCCACTGCCAACTCAACCACTGCTGGGTACTGTATTTTCAGGTACTGGTCCATCCTGGGGCAAGTCACTGTCAGATTATATTTGTACAAAATTTTTGCTGTCAACACAGAACTGGTTACTACATCGGTAGATGGATTTGCAAGGGTGCACAAGAGGTGTGCAAGAAACCTATTGATGATTTTAAAACAAACTTATTCCCTAAAATGAAATATCCAGTCATTGGTCAGATTTCCTAGATAGCCTCAGAGAAATTGATTAAATAGCTAGTTGTTTGTCTGTTTATTTTAGGATATTGTTCAAATCAGGATCCAAACAAAGTCCAAAATTGATGGGTATATCTCTCAGGCCTCTTTCAAACTCTTAAGTCTTTCTTTATTGACTAAACTAAGACTTCCATCTTACAGAATTTTTCACTTCTTGGATTTTGCTGATGCCTTCTCATTGGTGTCATTTGACATGTTCCTTCATCTCCTGTATTTGCTGTAAACTGGCAGTTAGCTCTTGAGGCCTGATCAGATTCATACCGACTTTTGGGCAAGGATATAAATGGTGTGGTGTATTTCCTATTCTGTTACATCAGGAAACATATAATACTAGTATCCTTCTTTTTGTGTTTGTAGAATTGTTCTGTGGATTCAGGTGTGTCCGGCATGGATCATCTATTATGTTTGCCTCAAACCTTTTATTTATTGTTTTTAGCAGCCAGTAACAATAAGGCCTAGATTCATTATTTCTTTAGGTGCTGCAAGTGGTGATATTGTAATCCATCAATGCTTCAGTATTTATTATCTGGAATTTTGCATTAAAAAGAATTTCTATCATCAAGTATTGAATTATTTTGAATTATATTTTCTGCTGAAAAAGCAGATAAGATGCTTATTTTCCTTGGGACAGTTTTCAGAATATTGAGTTTGTGCTTAAGCATTCTTTAAATGCTAATTTTTTGACTTTATTTTTTAGAGCAACTTTAAGTTTACAATAAAACTGAGAGGTACCAAGGAGTATTCATATATGTTCTGCCCCACATATGTATTGCCTCCCCTATTATCAATATCACTTGCCAAAATTGCACACTTTTTAAACAATGAGGAACCTACATAGATATATAATATCACCTAAAGTCCATATATTTTTTTCAGTTTAACTCTGGTGTTGCGTATTCTATGGGTTTTGAAAAATATGCACTGACTTTTATCTACCTTTAGTATCATACAGAGCATTTTCACTGTCTTAAAAATATTCTGAGTTTTGCCTAGTCATCTCTTTCCCACCCATGCCACCCCTAACAACCACTAATCATTTTTATTGTTATACTAGTTTTATCTTTTCCAGAATATCATATAGCTGGAACTATATAGTATGTAGCCTTCTCAGATTAACTTCTTTTATATAGTAATATGCATTCAAGATTCCTCCATGTCTTTTCATGTCCTGATAGCTTATTTTTTTAAGACTAAACAGTATTTCATTGTCTGGATGTAACATAGTTTATTTATACATTCACCATCTGAAAGACATCTTGGCTGCTTCTAAACTTTGGCAATTAAGAATAAAACTGCTATAAACATCTGTGTGTAGGGTTTTGTGTGGACATAAGTTTTCAACTCCTCTGGGTAAATACCAAGAAATACTGTTGTTGGATCACATAGTAAGAGTATGCTTAGTTTTATAAGAAATCTCTAAACTATCTTCCAAAGTAACTATACCATTTTCCACCAGAGTTATATGGGAGTTTTCCTTGCTGTATATTCTCACCAGCATTTGGTATTGTCAGTGTTCTGATTTTTGGCCATCCAAATACGTGTATAGTGGTGTTTCGTTGTTGATGGCATGATAGGAGCATATATCATATGCTTATTTGTCACCTGTATATCTTCTTTAGAGAACTGTCCAGATCTTTGACCCATTTTTTCCATAATATTTTTTTTAAGATTTTGTTTATTTGTCAGAGAGAGAGAGAGAGAGAGAGAGAGAGCACAGGCAGGCAGATTAGCAGGCAGAGGCAGAGGCAGAGAGAGAAGCAGCCTCCCCGATAAGCAAGGAGTCTGATGTGGGACTGGATCCCAGGACCCTGGGATCATGACCTGAGCTGAACACAGCTGCATAACTGACTGAGCCACACAGGCGCCCCTGACCCATTTTTTAATATTAGGTTGTTTTCTTATTGTTGAGTGTTAAGAGTTTTATCTATCTATCTATCTATCTATCTATATTTGGATAATAGTCCTTTATCAGATGTGTCATTTGCAAGTATTTTCTCCCAGTCTATGGCTTGTCTTTTTATTCTCCTAATATTGTATATTGCACACCATGCTTTTATTTTTATTTTAATGAAGTCAAGCATATCAGTTGTTTCTTTTATGAATTATAGCCTTTGTATGGTATCTACAAAAATCACCACCATAGTCATGTCATGTAGAATTTCACTTATGTTATCTTCTAATAGTTTATAATTTTGCATTTTACGTTTAGACCCGTGATCCATTTTCCATTAATTTTTGTGAAAACTGTAAGGTTTGTTTCTAGATCTTTTTTCTTTTCTTTTCTTTTCTTTTCTTTTCTTTTCTTTTCTTTTCTTTTCTTTTCTTTNTTGTTTCTAGATCTTTTTTCTTTTCTTTTCTTTTCTTTTCTTTTTTCATATAGATTTTGTTGTTCCAGCACCATTGGTTCAAGAGACTATCTTTGTTTTATTTTATTGTCTGTACTACTTTGTCAAAGAGCAATTGGCTATACCTGTGGGGCCCTATTGCTGGGATCTCTGTTCTGTTCCATTAATCTCTTTGTTTTTCTCACCAACACCACATGGTCTTGATCACTATAGCTTTTTAATAGGTCTTGAAGTCAGGAAGCATCAGTCCTCCAAATTTGTTCTTCTCCTTCATTATCATATTAGCTTATTATGGGGTTTTTGCCTCTCCTTATACACTTTAGAATCATTTTGATGTTACACATGAAATAACTTGCTGGGACTTTGATTGAGATTGCACTGAATCTGTAAGTCAAATTGAGAGGGATCCTCCTTGCCTTATACCAGATTTTAGTGAGAAAGCTTTCAGTTTCTCACCATTAACTATGATGTTAGCTGTAGATTTTTGGAAGATAGTCTTTATCAAGTTGAGAAAGTCCGCCTTTATTCCTAGTTTTCACAAAAATCAGTTGTCTTTACTCACTAATGACAAACTACCAGAAAGACAAATTAAGAAAATAATTTCATTTACAATAGCATCAAAAGAATACTAAGGAATAAGATTTACTAAGTGAACCCTCTCTACACGGAAAAGAATGTGACATTAATAAAAGAAATTGAGGGAAACAAAATAAATGGAAAGATATTGCATGAATTAGAATAATTAATATTGTTAAAATGTCTGCACTTCCAAAAGCAATCTACAGATTCAGTTCAATCCCTACCAAAATTCCAATGACAGAAATAAAAAACACATTCCTAAAATTGTATGGAACAACAAAAGACTCCAAATACCCAAAGAAATCTTGAGAAAGGAGAACACAGTTGTGACACCACATTTCCTGTTTCCAAACTATTTTACAATTCTGTAGTAATCAAAACAGTATGACATTGGCATGAAAACATATACATGGATCAATAGAACACACTTGAAAGCCCATAAATACACCCATGCATATGTGATCAATAAGTATATAACAAGGGAGCTAAGAATATTACATGGGGAAAGCATAGTATCTTTCATAAATGCTGGTAGGAAAACTGCATATCCATATGGAAAAGAATGAAACTGGACCACTATCTTACACTGACTCACAAAAAGCAACTCGACATGAGGTATGTAATACCTCAAACTATAAAACTCCTAGAAGAAAATATATGGGATAAGCTCTTTGACATTAGCCTTGGCAATGATTTTTCAACTTGACACCAAAGACAAAGGAAACAAAAGCAAAAATAAATAAATGGGACTACAGCAAACCAAAAATCTTCTGCACAGCAAAGAGCACCATCATAAAAATGAAAAGTCAACACGTAGAATGGGACAAAATATTTGAGGATCATACATCTGATAAAGGGTTAATATCCTAAATATATAAGGAACCCACACAACTCAGTGGCTAAATCTAAAACCAACCAACCAGCCAAATAAACAATGTGGTAAAAAAAAAAGGGGGGGGGGCAGAGGAACTGAATAGACTTTTTTTTCTTTTTCCAAAGAAGGCGGACATGTGGTCAAAAGATAACCAGAAAAGGTACTCAACATCACTGTTTATCAAGGAAATGCAAATCAAAATCATAATGGGATATCACTTCACACCTGTTAAAATGGCTATTATCAAAAAGACAATAAATAACAAGTATTGGTGAATACTTGTGCACTCTTGGTAGTAATGTAAATTGGTGCAGTCTCTATGGAAAACAGTACAGAGGTTCCTTAAAAAAATAAAAAATATAAATATATAACTATCATATGATCCATTAATGCCACTTCTGGGTATATGTCCAAAGGATATGAAAATAGGTTATCACAGACATAACTATGTTTCCTATGGTCATTGCAGCATTATTCACAATAGCTGACATATGGAAATAAACTAAAAGTTTGTCAACAGATAAATGGGTAAAGAAGATCTGGTATGTAAGTATGTGTGTATGTATGGTTTACACACAACTGAATATCATTAGTCACGAGAAAGAAAGAAATTTTGCCATTTGCTACAACATGGATGGACTTGAGCTAAGATGGATGTGCTTATGCTAAGTACAATAAGCATACAGAGAAAGTACTAGAAAGTACAACTAATATGTGAAATCAAAAATAAAACTCAGAGTAATATAAAAGGAAAGTGGCTGCTAGGGGCTAAAGGCATGGGGGAAATAGGGAGATGTTAGTCAAACTGTAGAAACTTTCAGCGAGAAGATAGGTCTGGGAATGTAATGTGTAACACAGTAACTATCGTTGGATAACACCGTATTGTGTAATTGAGCATACTAAGAAAGTAGGACTTAAATCTTCTCAGACACAGAGATAACTATGTGAGATGATGGGTGTGTTAACTAGATGGTGGGAATCTTTACACAGTGTGTAGGCATATCAAATTATGTACACTTTACCTTATGGTTTTATTTGTCAGTTTTACCTCAATAAAGCTTAAAAAAAGAAAGAAAGAAAATAGTCAAAATATACATGCTATGACTATTGGGAAGTGCTACCCCAGGGAAGCAGAAAGGATTGAGTGATTCAATAATACTAAGACCAACATTTCTGATTCTTTTCCTCATGTTTGCCTCCTGCAAGCTGCCTCCGCTCCCGGCATTAGGTCTACCTTTTTCGGGAAGAAGTTTTATCATTCTATTCTATCAGGAAAACAAGCTTAAGCAGAACTCCAGGAAGTTTCCAGGAGATGTAATGGCAAAGAACTACCCTGGATAAAAGATGGCACATTGCCCCTCAAAATCAGGGTTATCGAGGAGAAAATTGAGAATATATATTGGATACCTAGTTGACAGTATGTGTCACAAAAATAAACTGATTTACACATTTCTGTAATGTCTTGTTGACATAAACTAATATTCATGCTTAATCATACATTTAAGCATAAAGATATAGGTTTTTAATTCATTATCTTTTGAAATTAAAATACATGAAATATTGAAACAAAGCAAATTATTAAGAATATTATTAATACACTCTAAAAACATTCTCTAAGGACTCGCACACTATATAAAGATTACAGATATAAATCACTAAACTGTACAATCCTAAATTATTAGACTTATTTAATAATCCTCAGATTAATAAAAACACATAAATGTTAAAACTCTAGTGGGAACAACAAGAAGCAGTGTCCACATTTCTATATCCTTCATCTATTTTCCCTAAGAGCCTTGAAAGGCAGGCCATTTTAACTGCATCAGTTCTCCATTTTAGCAGCAAATTACCCTTCCAAAGAAACAATAGCTTCAAGAGAGATTGAATCAAATATTTCAGTTGGCTGACATAGATCACTTGTTCAGAAATACCTCTCAAAATCACGTGTTCCATCTCCTTCCTCTTCACACTCAATAGTTCTAATAGGATATATACATTCCTATAAATAATTTAAATGTACGATAAAGTTAAGAAATAAAAGGCAGCTATGTAAAATAAAGCTATTGCCTCTGTTAGAGTGTCCTTTAAATGGGAATAAACTGGTATTCTCTTTATTTTTTTTAAATACAAAATATTTTCATATAATAGTCAACATTGAGAGGAATTTGGCCTCTTATATAACCTGAAATGTATAATGAACAGAGTAGTTAAGACAACTATTGATTATCAAATACCTATGCTGTTTGTTTTAATAGCTTGAGAGAAACTATAGAAAATAATTGGTTTAAGAAAAATGATATAAGAACCTTGTGTTAAAATTATATCATCATGTACTTAGAGCAGTTATGATTTCTGAAACATGCACATTTCTGGAAAAAACAAAGCTACATGAGTCTCAAAACTTAATGCTGAATATTGCTTGTTCATTTTTACAACATTATTTATGGCTATGTTTCTATGGCTGCCTTTTGACAATTTTGAGAATTTAGAAAAATTTTGTCTTACATAACATTATTACCTGATTGCACTATTATTTCTAAATTTTTAATGTGCTTTTCTTCTAGTGAGTACCAACGTAGCATTTCCTATATTTTACAAAATAATTTTGATATAAATGTATTTTTTAATTAACTTATGAGGATTTCATTATACTTTATCTTTTAGATAAAATATTCTGAATTATACTCAAGTAGTATTTATTTGTAAATAGAATGTTGTTTTAAACTGAGACTATTTAAAAACAAAACCTGAGACTATCTCAAAAATTTTCTGTTGCAAATGATTTTCTAAGAGAGTATGTCTTATGAAATAGATATTTAATAATTCATTTTGTGATTACAAAATATCTATTTCACAAATATAACTCCAAAGAGTTATGTGGATTTTTAACTTTATATTTTAATGTTCCTTTAATATTATTAGTCCAGAAAAAAGACGAAGACCAGAATATACATCATATACTATTTTAAAATAAATATTATTTAATATTAATATTGGAATGCTTTAGGGTGCCTGGGTGGCTCAGTTGGTTGGGCAGCTGCCTTCCGCTCAGGTCATGATCCTGGAGTCAGGGGATTGAGTCCCACATCGGGCTCCCAGCTCCTTGTGGAGTCTACTTCTCCCTCTGACCTTCTCCCCTCTCATGCTCTCTCTCTCTCTCTCAAATAAATAAAATCTTAAAGAAAAAAATATTGGAATGCTTTAGGTATACTTAGAGCACATACATTTATCTACATGTTCACACAGGTTTACTGATATTAATACTTTGAATGTTTAAAGCCATAAAAGGAACTATTTACGACAAATCTTGTAAAGAAATCATAGTGTAGAATAAAACTTGATGTTTGCCTACCTAGTCAAAAAAGAAAAAATTGAGGTAAATCAGGATCTTATATTGTCTTTAAGTTCACAGAAAACATCCCCATGGAAATTTGACTTTCATTATCTCCATCTTTTTCAATACAAAAAAGTAAATAGTCACTGGATTGTTCAATACTATTTGGCAAATGGCCATATATTGGCTAAAGGTATGAATATGAAAAATATTTCTGCCTTCACTTGTGATCTTCCCATTTCACTTCAAAATAAAACCTAGTTTTTGTTTTGAAAAAAGAAAAAATTCTTGGGTGCCTGAGTGGCTCAGTGGGTTAAAGCCTCTGCTTTCGGCTCAGGTCATGATCTCAGGGTCCTGGGATAGAGGCCCACATCGGGCTCCCTGCTCAGCGGCGAGCCTGCTTCCCCCTCTCTCTCTCTGCCTGCCTCTCTGCCTCCTTGTGATCTCTCTCCTTCTGTGAAATAAATAAATAAAATCTTTAAAAAAAAAAAAAGAAAAGAAAAAAATTCTTAATTTCCGCAGCTCCTACAGTTGATATGACCTTCCTGTAAATTATGCTTGAGTATCAATGATCATGGTAATGTTTTCTATAAATAAATGAGTAAATACATACATACATACATTCCCAAATGCTGTTAAAAAACCTTTCTCAGCTTCCAGTTCTCACTTTAGAATTTAGTTGTGTGACCCTCGACAAGTTACCTGGCCTTTCTATGTCTTTGGTTTGGGATGTTAAGAGAGCTTGCCTCATAGAATTATTGTAAAAATCAAGTGAGCCAATCTAGGTTAAGTATTTAGAACAGTTCTTGTCACTTGTCATGTTGAAATCACTCAGTAGAATTAGCTGTTATTATGACCCTACGGAATAGAACATTTACATATGCTTTGACTAAACTACTGCTTAACATTTGATGATTGGTTTTAGTGCCTTTTTGCATGTTCCTTTATATTTTCATATTTTAATGCTATTTGTATTTGAACAAATTAGAAGATCTTTTCTGAGCAGTGTCCTTTGAGTTCATACTGCTTCACTTGGCATGGCTGTTATCATTTACATATTAAATCCATCTCAACTTATTTCTTACCAGCTTGTTTATGCCCACTTTATTGTAATTACAAAAGCAAATACTGGCACTGTACTTTTGTGATAGTAACATGCTAAAAATTTTGCTACCTGTACAATCTATGTTTATATATTTTAAGGTTGTTTTAAAATAAAACACAGTATTAAAATGAAATCTCAAAGAATATTCTCTCAGTTTTCTGAAGATGCTTCAGAAATTTTTGTACAAGTTCCCAAAGTCTGCTTTATATTGTTTGCATACTACACTGGTTGGATTATGGTATGACCAGTTAGCTTGTGTATGCTGCACTTCAGAAAAAATAAAGTGTCAACACACAACTGGCATAACAGCTCCACAACTAAGAACTGAAACAAAATTATCTTTTTGATACTAGGTTAATAATGTTGAGTACTTTCATAATACACTGACCTTATGTCAATTTCTATAATCTTTGCGATTACTGTAGTGATTTAGACATTTTGCTTATGTCTCATATATAGCCTAGGATTTAAATATTTTAAAATTATAATAGTAAAAGAGAAAAATATTTATAAGAAAATAAATAATACAAATTTTTAAAATCTATTTTAGATATCAACCTTTTATCAGATACATCATTTGCAAATATCTTCTCCCATTCCATTCCTTCTCCCATTCCTTTTAGTTTTGCTGATTGTTTCCTTCACTGTGCAGAAGCTTTTTATTTTGGGGTAATTCAAATAGTTTATTTTTGCTTTTGTTTCCCTTGCCTCAGGAGACATACCTAGAACAATGTTATTATGGCCAGCAGAGAAATTATTACCTGTGCACTCTCATAATTTTTTATTTATGGTTTCGTGTCTCATATTTAGTTTCCTAATCTGAGTTTATTTTTGTGTATAGTGTAAGAAAGTGGTTCAGTTTTATTGTTTTGCATGTAACTGTTCAATTTTCCTAGCAATATTTGTTGAAGAGAATATTTTTTTCCCATTGCATATTTTTCCCTTTGTTGAAAATTAATTGACTATATAATTGTGGGTTTATTTCTGGGCTTTCTATTCTATTCTTTGACCTATGTGTCTGTTTTTGTTCCAGTACCATATTGTTTTGATTACTACAGTTTTATAATTAATTTAAAGTCTGGAATCGTGATGCCTCCAGTTTGTTTTTCAAAAATTCTTTGGCTATTTGGGGTTTTTTTTTGTGGTTCTATATAAATTTTAGGATTGTTTGTTCTAGGTCTGTGAAAAAATGCTATTGTTATTTTGACAGGGATTGCATTAAATCTGTAGATTCTTTTCAGTAATATAGACATTTTGACGAAATCTTTTCTTCTAATCTGTGGGCATGGAATCTTTCCATTTCTTTGCATCATCTCCAATTTTTTTCACTAACGTTTTATCATTTTTAAAGTATAGGTCTTTCACCTCTTTGGTTAAGTTTATTCCTAGGTGCTTTATTATTTTTGATGCAATTTTAAGTGGGATTGTTTTCTTAATTTCTCTTTCTGCTTCTTCATTATTAGTGTATAGAAATACAACAGATTTCTTTACATTGGTTTTGTATTTTGTGACCTTACTGAATTCATGTATCTGTTTTAGCATGTTTTTGTGGAGTCTTTAGGATGTTCAATATATAGTATTTTGTCATCTGCAAATAGCGAGAGTATTACTTCTATAGCAATTTGGATGCTTTGTATTCCTTTTTCTTGCCTGGCTAGGACTTCCTGCACTGTGTTAAATAAAAGTGGTGAGTGTTGACATTCTTGTCTTGTTCCCGACCTTCGAGGAAAAGCTCACAGTTTTCCCCCATTGAGTATAAAGTTAACTGTGGCCTTTATTAAACTGAGGTATGGTCCCTCTAAACCTACTTTGTTGAGGCTTTTTATCATGAGTGGATGTTAAACTCTCAAATGTCTTTCCTGAATCTACTGAGATGATCACGTTTTTTTATCCTTTCTCTTATTGATGTGATGTATCGCATTGATTGATTTGTGAATATTGAACCACACTTGCAACCCAGGACTAAATCCTACTTGATCGTGGTGAATGAATGATTTTTTGACATACTTTTGGATTCAATTTGGTGAATGATTTTTTAAATGTATTGTTGGATTCAGTCTGTTAATATTTGGTTGATTTTTGCATTTATGTTTGAGATATTGGCCTGTCATTCTCTTTTTTTGGTTGTGTCTTTTAAAAAAGTCAATCTAAATATCTATGTCCTTGATCTGTTTATACCCTCACCCCCAAAATCCATCATACAAAGTAACCTTCAACAATTTTCAGTTCTGAGGCACCTGGGTGTCTCAGTCCATTAAGCACCCAATGCTTGATTTCAGCTCAGGTCATGATATCAGGGTTGTGAGATCCAGCCCTGCATTAGGCTTCATGCTGGGCATGGAATGTCTAAGATTCTCTTTCTCCGCCTTCCTCTGCCCCTCCCCCCCAGCTTATGTGCCTGTGCATGTACACTGTCTCTAAAAAAAAAAACAATAGCAAAACAAAATAAAATTAAATTTCAGTTCAAAACTTCTAACTTAAGTTCTCTAAGTCTTAAGAATCAAATCTAAAATCTAAAATCTGTCCAAATACATTCACAGCTTTCCAAAAATTTTATTTTCTTCCTATCCACAGGACCAGTGGTTCTGTCAAAGTTTAGCTACCTCAGTATCATCCAATGGACTTGTAAAAGCACAAATGGTTGAGACGCCATCCAAAACTTTTGATTTGGGGCACATGGGTGGCTCAGTTGGTTAAGCATCTGCCTTTGGCTTGGGTCATGATCTCAGGGTCCTGGGATCGAGTCCCACATCAGTGGGGAGTATCCTTGCCCCTCTCCTTTTACCCTTTACCCCTGCTCTTGCTCTCTCTCTTTATCTCTGCTATCTCTCTCTCAAATAACTAAATAAAATCTTAAAAAAAAGAAAAAAAAATTATTTAGTAGGTCTAGGATGGGGCCTGATAATTTACATTTCTAACAGGTTCCTAGGTGATACTGATGGTTGGGCAACCTTACTTTGAGAATGACTTAAACAAACTCTGTTACAACCACTTTCTCCTCCTTGCCATAATTAGCATTCTTTCCATCCCAAGGTACTTTAACACATTTTTAAAAATTATCTTATGCATGTCTTACATATCTCTGCCTCAGTGTTGTAACTGCAGGACCAAAATTGTAAATCTCTCTTATCATTAGGACTATAAAGAGTATAGTACACAAATTAGGTAAGTAGTAAATAATTACTATTTCTATTGGTTGTGATTATTGGGTTATTTAAGAGTGTATTCCAGTTATAATATAAATCTTCCAGCATTTTTAGCTTATTAATTACTTGAATTATTTTTCAAATAACTATTTTAGAAATGTTTCCTAGAACATTTTATCCATTTCTAAAACCAATGAGACTTTCATGAGAAATTAATAATTTTTTCTTTTCTTATTTATATTATAAAATTGATGTTTTTATAGCTCTTTGATGTGTAAAATGTCCTAATATCTGAGAAGTTCTCTGAGCCTTTAAAGCTTTTTGTATGTCACAATTCTCTTTCCTAAGCAAGGGGTAATGAAAACAACAAGTAGAACTTTTTTTTTTTAATTTTACAATAATTTTCTGAAGTCTTTGCTTTAAGGAAACAAATTTTGAAAATTGTCTCCTCTATTATAAAAGTCTGTATAGTACTCAAAAGCTCAGATAATGAAAGAATGTAAGGACTTACTGTCTGTAGCTTATCAGATGGGATTTAAAAAAGGGGGACAGAAACATCATCTCTCTTTTTTCATTGACTCAATATATATATTTGGAGAAGTCGATTAATTCTTTAGGTGCCCAGATTTATTTAGAAAAGTAAGATATGGAGGATGGTTTTCATACTAAGTTGATGGTACTAATTAAATATTAAGGTCTTTAGAACAAGATTAAAAATAGCTCCATATTTTATAACATTAAGCTTTAGATAATGGCATTTTTCTTAAAGAAGTGTACCCAGAATATGGGAAACTATATTTATGAAATGGAAAATTTAAATTTGAATTTTGGAAATTTCTGTTATTTCAAGAAAATAAATGAAGCTGAATTCTATAAAAATGCAACTTGTTAATTAATATAGCATGCTTAATTACAATGTCAAAATATGTCTAGTTGCAGCCACCACTATTTATTGAGTTCACTTGCATAAATCCTTTGACAGCCTGGCATAGTCAACCTATTAATTTTCTTTGCATTCATGTCAGAATGGTTTATTACATCATTCGTTGATATTTTAATGTAAAGAAGAAAATGATTTGTCATTTGTGATAGTAGGCAGAATTATTAAGATGACTTCTCTTGCAAAATTTCTATCCCCTGGTTACTTGATCAAGCCCTGTTCTAGATTCTGCTCTGAAGAACATTTGCATATGTATTATATTTACTAGTTAACTGACCTTAAAAAAGAGATGATGCAAGATTATCCAGGTGTGCTTAATGTAATCACAGGATCACTTAAAAGCAGAACAGAAATGCAGAACCATCAGGGAGCTACAAAGAGGAAGGTATGTGGAAGAGATGTAAAGTAGAAAAGGAGATCAGAAATAATCAAAGCATAGGAGGGAGTTGATTAGTGATTGCTATCACTGAAACTGCAGTAAAAGGTCTGTAAGTCATAAATGCAGGTGACCCTGGAAGCTGAGAATGACCTTAGCCAGTGGTCACTAAGCAAAGGGGAATTCCAGTCCTATAGCTGCAATAGAAGTAAATAATACCAACATCCTGAAGGAATCTGGTGGTATATTGATCACCAGAACCTCTAGAAAGAAGTACAATTCTGCTGATATCTGATTTTTCACCCTGTGAAAAGCAGAGCAGAGAACAACTTAAGCCATTTGTGCCTGAGGTTTTGATGTATAGAATTCTGAGATAAGAAAATAATTTAGCTGCTAAATTTGTGGTAATTTGTTGTAGAAAAATAAAAAACTAATACGTTGTCCCATTTGTTAAGTTTCATAGTCAAGTTTTTTTATTGAGGAGTGTATACTTTTCTATAGTTGTCTGATGAATTATTTAAGTTTGATAGTTAATGAAGTAGAGGCAATTAATATTAAAATTATAACAGCATTTTTTTTCTGTATTTAACATATATTGCAAGCATGTCGTGAAGTTTAAATCTTGATAAAAAAAGATTCAAGTGGGGTTTCTGTTTCCACATGTAAGGAGCTTGGAAGTTGTCACTCCATCCTAACAAGCAAAAAGATAAACAAACTGAAAAATCCACAACTCTCTTCGATCCATAAGGCAACTGATGTCACAGGGCAAACAGCTGCCACCAAAATTGGAGAGACAGAGAGGCAAATGTAGGGAAAGAAAATACTAGAGTAAAAATGACCAAGAACTCCAATGCTAGGATAAGAAAACCTGAAATGTAATTGATAGGTTGTTGAAGGCAAGATGTGGACAAGTACAAGGATTAAAAACTCCAGAATGACCTAGTTATTAGGGGCCTCCATAAAACTGTGGTATTTACTGCAAATAACTCAACCAGATTCCCACAGTAAATATCAAAGCAAAATTCACTCATATAAGGAGAAGGGAAGAGGATCCATTCTGAAATATGCCAGAGCATTCTGTTCTTAACAAGGCCTATCCTCAGGGGAAACCAGTTAAGCACAGCCTAAACTACCATAGTATTATCAAATCCTAACTGACTTGGAGGTTGGGAAGTACAAAGTTTACAGTCCAGATGCATAGGACCCTAAAAGATTGAAATCTAAGTCACATTTCTCTAGAATACTTCCCCTTCCAACATACCTTACCATAACTAAAGGCCTATTTACAACAGTTCTTTTTACCTGGTACATTGTTTCAGGCCATCAAGGAAAACAACAACAACAACACGGAAACTTTAAGGTACACCAAAAGGCACAAAACACACTTAAAACAAGCATCAGAACTAAATATGGTAGGATATTGAAATTAGAATGGAAATTTAAACAAATGTGATTAATATGCTAAGGGCTTTAATATATAAAGTAGACAGCATGCAAGAACAGATGTATAGTGTAAGCAGAGAGATGGAAATTCAAAGAAAGAACCAAAAAGAAATGCTAGAGAGAAAAAACATTGTTAACAGAAATGAAGAATGCCTTTGTTGTGCTCATTAGTAGACTGGACGTGACTGAGGAAAGAACCTCTGAGCTACAGGAGATCTCAATAGAATCCTCAAAAACCGAAAAGCAAAGAGAACAAGACTGAAAAACACAGAATATCCAAAGAGGGCGGGACAAGTACAAAAGGTGTAACATACACACAATGGGAATGCTAAAAGAAGGAGAAAGAAAAAAAGGAACAAAAGAAATATTTGAAACAATAATGAGTAAGAATTTTGCCAGATTGATATGTGACACTAAACCATTGATCTAGGACTCTCGGAGAACACCAACATGATAAAACAAACAAACAAACAAAAAAATACACCTAGGCATTTCATTTTCAAGCTTGGAAAAATCAATGTTAAAGAAAAAAATCCTGGAATAAGCAAAAGTAAAAATAATAATTCATCTGTAGAGGGCGCCTGGGTGGCTCAGTGGGTTAAAGCCGCTGCCTTTGGCTCAGGTCATGATCCCAGGGTCCTGGGATCGAGGCCCGCATCGGGCTCTCTGCTCGGCAGGGAGCCTGCTTCCGAGTCTCTCCTCTCTCTCTGCCTGCCTCTCTGCCTACTTGTAATCTCTCTCTCTGTGTCAAATAAATAAAAAAATCTTTAAAAAAAAATTCATCTGTAGAGAAACAAAGATAAGAATTAAATCAGAAACCATTCAAGCAAGAGAATAGTGTAGTGAAATATTTAAAGTGTTGACAGAAAAAAAAATGACCTACTAACCTGACTTGTGTACGCTGTGAAATTATCTTTCAAAAGTGAAGGAGAAATAGGCTTTATCAAATAAAAGTAAAGGAATTTAGATAGACCAAATAAACAAAAAAATACTAAAATAAGTTTTTTAGAGAGCAAGAATAATATAGGTCAGAAACTTGGGTCTACATAAAGAAGAGCATCAAGAAGAAATACATGAAGGTAAAATAAAAACTTTTATTTTTCTTATTTGTAGTTGATATAACAGATAATCAAAATAATAACAATGTACTTGATTATGTGTGCTTATGTGTGTGTGTATATATATATATACTATATGTATATACATACACTTATGCACTATTATGTATAAGTGAGATGAATGACAGCAACAATAAGGTATTCACACTATCCATGAAGCAGTTGTTGTTTAAAAGTAGACTTGGATTAGTTGTAAATGATTTTGCAAACTCTAGGGCAACCACTAAAAAAAGTAGGAAAATAAGTATAACTTCTTGCTAAGAAAGGAAAGAAAATGGATTTATATTAAACACATGATTAAAATGATAAAAGGCAGAAAAAGAATGGAAGACAAAAATAATAAAAAAGGCAAACAATTGAAAAAGTTACAACCCATTAAAGAAATACTTGATAAGCTAGGCTTCATGAAAATTAAAAACTTCTGCTCTGCAAAAGACAGTGTTAAGGGAATGAGAAGGCAAGCCACAGACTAAGAGAAAATATTTGCAAAAGACACGTCTGTTAAAGGACTTACTCAAAATATACAAAGAATTCTTAAAACTCAACAATTAGAAAACAATGTGATTTAAAAAAAAAAGAGCTAAAGGTCTTAACAAATCTCTCACCAAAGAAGATATGCAGATAGCAAGTAAGCATTTGATAAGATTCTCCACATATGTCATCAGGGAAATGTAAATTAAAACAACAGTGAGGTACCAGTACACATGTATTTCAATAGTCAAAATCCGGAACACTGAGAACACCAAAGGCTGTGAGTTTCTCAGGCTATGTTTACCATCTTCAGCCCAAGCTTATCTTTCTGTGTATGATCATGTTGATGAGATAATGACTGTCAACTATCTTTGGGTTAGGCCTGGACTGTTGTCATTTGTACATACACACACTCACACATGCACAAACACACACTATACATGCGAGTTCTCAAGGTGTTAGGGGAGGAAATTGCACACACACAAAATGAAATTCTCCCTGGAATCCTGAGACTATTTTACTGGTGGACACCATAACAATCACTATCAGATATTTTCAGAGGTATTTTCTGTTTTTTCCATTAACACGCAGTGGTTTTTCATTTACGATGATTCCAGGGTGATAGCCACGAACAGTGTAACAGTAAGAAGAGCAAACATTTAGTAGAAAACTTCTAATGTAAAATATAGACATGTAACTTAATCTAGTTAAGAAAATCTATCTCATTCAATATATTCTCTCAATATCTATCTGAAAGTATTTCATATAATGACTGAGATTCTTCCCACTACAATTATTTGGTCTTCTGTGAATCATGGAGACATTTTACGTGGGAAGAAATATAGCCAGCAGACAGGTGTTTATTCCTGACCAAATACCGTTGATTCAGGTCAGTGCCTATTTGCTATACACCAAATTAATATTATTCAGAACAAAATATATATTTTTAAAACTTATTATTAGTGTACTCTTAATCTCATTTTGAAATGCCTAATAAGAATTACAGCAAAAATGAAACTATTTCACTTTCTGATACCTTTTCCTTCATAAAATAAAAGTCATGAGTTGGACTTCTGGACTAATAACACTTGACACATTAGGGGTGGTACTGGGTTGATAGGTTTATAGCATAGGTAATCCTGATAACTATTCAGTTACAAGTGTTTACATTTAACTGCAACAAATTCACAACTTAAGTATGCTTGTTTTATCTGAAATATAAATTATATGGTCTTTGTGTTATGTACCATTGCATGTATTAATATATGATACACCTTATTTATCTTTGATTTTTATCAAATAGTATTTGCCCTCAGTGAGTTCTTTAAAAATTCATAAATAAGAATTTTATGGGGGAAAAAATTGCCCATAAGATAGTATAGTAAATAAAAGGCCCTGGCAACCACGATTCTATTTCTATGAGTTCAGCTTTTTGTTATTGTTGTTATAGCAGCTAACTTTTTTAGTTACTTTTTAATTTAATTTTTTAATTTGAGTATAATTGACACACAGAGTTACATTAGTTTCAGGTGTACAACATAGTGACTCAACTTCTCTATGTATTATGCTATGCTCACCACAAGTGTAGCTACCATCATTACATTACAATATCATTCAGTCTATTCCCTATGCTCTGCAAGATCAGCTTTTTTTTTATTATTCCACATATAAATGAGAACATACAATATTTGTCTTTGTCGGACTTATTTCACTTAGCATAATATTCTCAAGGCCCATACATGTTGTCACAAAAGGCTGCTGAAATGATTTTTGCTCATTAGCAAAAAAAAGTCTGATTAAAAAGTGGACAAATAACTTGACTAGACATTTAGATACATGAAGCATACCATGTGAAGATATAGGCAGAAGTTGGAATAATACTTCTGCAACCCAGGGATTTCTGGTAATCACCAGTAGCTAAAAGAATGGCATGAAATGGATTCTTTTTTTCCTTCAGTGAGAACATGGCCCTTCAGACACCTTAATTTAGACTTTTAGCCTTCAAAGGATGACTTTCTATTGTTTAAGCTATCCAGTTTGTGGTCTTTTGTTATGACAGCCCTCAGAAACTAATGAAGATTTTGATGCTGGGAAGTAAAGTACTGTTGTAAGAAACACCTAAAAATGTGCAAATGGCTTTGGAATTAAGTAGAGACTCAAAGAATTTTGAGGCCCTTGATAGAAAAAGTCTAGAATACCTCATATTTCACAAATGCTATCTTGACCCTGTTTTGAGATCATGGTTGAGAACTTCTCAATTCCCCTCAAGGGTAGTTTGCTAAATCCATACCTCAACTATTCATCTTATCAGGCTTTAACACTCCTGGGTTGCAACACACAGTCAACTTTCAGATGTCCTGATGCCAAACATCTGGAGATAACCTCTTCTTCCTTGGGCCCATGGAATCATTCCAGATACCTAATCCAAAGGAAGTGTGTAAAACCTAACCGAAGTGTACCCTTTTGCCATAAATAAGCAGCCTACAGTTTCAGCTTGCTGTTACACTTTCCCTGGTGCAGCCCTCTGTGTACTCCCTAGCCTTCTCTTGCCTGGAGCTGGAAGTAATAAGGTACACTTCCTTTCCCCTATCCATAAGTCATGTGTTATGTCAACTATTATCAGAACCCAACAAATGTTAAAACAATAAAACATTCCTTTAAGAGACTCTCTGTAGATGTATGGTTTTTAAAAGCAATTCTGGTGAGGACTTGGAAAGAATAAATAGGAAAGAGTAATAGTGAGTATTCTTATTATCTTAGAGAATACATGTATCTTATAAACAGAATTTTGGTTGAGAAAATTTTCAAGCAAAATTTGGAGGTGCAACCTGATTTTGCTCTTTAGAGTAAAATGCAAGAAGAATGACAAATCAAGGAATTAATTGCTAAGTAAAAAGAAACCAGCACATGTTGACTTGGAAAATTATCAGCCTATCCAGAGGCCGTGGTCTGGAAACAGAGTCAAGGGCAAGCCTGGAAAATCTTTTGTTGAAGATATCGGGAGAGTGACTTGTGGCTATGATCAGCCATCTCAGCAGGAATATAGAGGCAGTTTTTCAGGAAAAAGATCTGTGGAGGACCCTCTTGTCTGATAGCATAATTCCCATAAATTGCATGAAAGTGATTTTTGAGATTTCCAAACACCGTTATATTCAGCTTGAACTGAAAGGAACAGAGATAGATGAAATTGACTCAAGAGGCAGAGCCACAGGTACAGAAAACTGAGGTGATGGTACCTCCGTGGGCTAAGAGGATGGGGTCATTGTCTCAGTGGGCTCAGAAGATAGACCATCAAGCCACAGAGGATTATTCTCAGGTCTTAAAATCTCTTTATGAGTTTTCCGTCCTGTGTTTAGACTTACTGGGACTCATTATCCCTTTTTTCCTTCCAGCTGTTCATTTTGGAATAAGAATGTCTCTTCTGTGCCTGTCCCTCTGTTATAGTTTAAAAGCAGAAAGCTTGTTTCATGGTGTTACAGGTCCACGGATGGAGAGAAATTTTGCCTTAGGATGGATCATACCCTTGGTCACACCCAAAAAATTTTTATTTTATTTTATTATTTTATTTTTAAAAGATTTTATTTATTTATTTTGTCAGAGAGAGAGAGAGAGAACACAAGCAGGCAGAGTGGCAGGCAGAGGCAGTGGCTGAGCAAGGAGCCCGATGTGGGACTCTGTCCCAAGACTCTGGGATCATGACCTAAGCCGAAGGCAGCTGCTTAACCAACTGAGCCACCCAGACATCCCTATTTTATTTTATTTTAGATTTGTTTATTTATTTGAGAAAGAAAAAGCATGAGAGACTGGAAATGGGGGTGGGGAAGGGCAAAGGGAGAGAGAGAATCCCAAGCAGACTCCCTGCTGAACACAGAGCCTGACTCAGGGCTCAATCTCAGGACTCAGAGATCATGACCTGAGCCAAAATCAAGTGTCATACCCTTAACTGACTGAGCAACCCAGGTGCCCCATAGATAATTTTATATAAAAATTACAAATGTAGGGGCATCTGGGTGTCTCAGTCAGTTAATCACCTGCCTTCAGCTCAGGTCATGATCCCATGCTCAGCAGAGAGCCTGTTTCTCCCTCTCACTTTGCTGTTTGCCCTGCTTGTGCTCTCTCTTTTTCTCAAATAAATAAAACCTTTAAAAATATAATTAAAAATTACATATATATGTACATATATACAGTTATATGTTGTATACTGTATACTATAAGGCATAAGTATTAATTTATTATGTTAATGCAATTTAAAATGATGTTATTCTTAATGTTTAAGGCATAGCTTGCATTCATTTTGGTATATAATTTTAAGTTGATGCCTTGAAATAATGCAGAGTAGTGGAAATATAGCACTGCAGTTGGAATTAAAAGCCCTTAGGTCCCTCCTAGTTTCATCTCAGTTTCCTCATACTGAAATGCAGCTGAATCTGTGTCACATAGTGTTATGAGTGCCTAGCACTATGTCTAATATGAAGGTATAATCTGTAAATGAATGCTATGTGACTCTGAATGTTTGTAAAAGTTGCAATTGCACCCTTATGGAGGATCATTTTAGTTGGAGAAAATAATCATCATGATAAAAGTAGTCATAAAAAATTTGAAAATTACAAGCACAGTTAAAAAATATCTTTAGAGAAGGTGCCTTGTTACAAAGAAAGTGAAACTATATTGAACTAGTTCAAATCTTCTGTTAAAGTTATGATAAGTTATTAAAATTTCCTGGATATGACATTAGAATAGACTGGAGTGTTAGCAATGGAATTAGAATCAGGTGCTCAAAGTACCAGTCAAGATGCAGCGGAATGTCATAGTTGAGAACATGAAAGTCTGGGTTTAAGTTCTGGCTTTTCCATTTATGAAGTCTTTGATCTTGAGCAAGTGTTTAATCTCTCTGTGCCTCAGTTTTTTTAATTAAATGTATATATATCACATTGAGCTTCTGTGAGGATTAACTGAGATAATACATTCAAAATAACCTGAAGATATCTGTTCAATGATAAATCCTACATAAATATGACTTATTGGTATTTCTTCCATGACCAACCACTGTGAGAATTCTATAGGACTACTTATAAAATCTCTGGCCTTCAGTTTACATACTCGTCAGATGGATTATAGCATCATTTCAGTATTTGAGGTAAAGCTGACATAGAGAAAAGATTGACACTCCTCCCACCTGAAGATAGAACGAGGTTATTTGGGCTCATATTTTAGCAGGTTGTGGAACTGTTTGAATCCATTAAATATGGCAGAAATGAGGCTCTGCTTCCACCTTCTAGCTCTTGGAACACTAGCACGTAGCACTCAGGCATTGTGCAATAGGAGAGGAACCCAGGCTTCCCACCAGCAGCAGTACTGAACTCCCAGCTGACAGCCAGCACCACTTTGCCAGGCTTCTTGACAGGCCTTCTTACAGGTGGATCCTGCAGCCCCAAACAAGCTGTTCCCATTAACAACATCTGGAGCAGAGACAGTCCATCCCCAAAGAACCCTGACCAAAAAGGCAGATTTGTGAACCAAATGATTATCGTTGTTTTTAAGCCACTGTATTTTAGAATGGTATGTTAAACACCAGTAGATAATGGAAACTGTTATTATGTCAACACCCTCTATGTGTTTCCTAAATGAAATCTACCTTTTAATTTAGATGGTAAGACTGAAGGTAAATAGCAGCCTAATGCTCATAGTAATTAGCAGATTTATAAACAGAGCTTGTATTTCTATCCAAGTTCTCAATCCTTATTCATATCGTAGTTTAATGCATGACTATGTTTTTCAATAGGTTCTCCAGGAACTTGGAGTAGAATGCATGGGTATCTGGATATTTTATATTTTAGTTTATGTTTCCTTTTTGTCCTTGAAAGATAGAAAGCATTACCTGTTTACTTTTGTAGACATCTCCATGGTAGTTTTATGTCAGAGTTAATTCAAATATTGCCTTTTACGTACAATTTGACTTTATTATACTAACAACCTATCATCAATCAATTAATGTAGTTCAACATCATTTGAGCCACCAAGGCCAAGAAATACTGCAGAGCTGGTTTATTACAGGTGATTTGCATTATTCATATACATGCTTATAAGGGCCTACTCTAACTAAGACCCCAGAGATATCTAACTTTTACCCTTTTGCTCACATCAAAAAGCATGACTATGAGTTGTATAAAGAAGAGATTTAAGAGTTTGAGAACCAAGTGAAATGATGTATCCCTTTTGGGAAATGCCTTGCTTCATGCATCTTTTAGATAGCTAAAGCCAATTAGCTAGAATTATAGTTGAATTAAATATGTAATTTTATAAAAGGTTGCTTAATTAGATCCATAGGGTGGTGCAGCATCTGGGTTTAAAGCCCAGCAGTTGCAAAGAGATTTTTGCTAGCAAGCTCAGGGGCTGTGAAGGTTGGCAAGTCCAGTCCTCCAGTGGAATCTGCAATTCCTTAGGTAGTATCTGAGGATAGCTATGAGGCTGCTCCTCAAGCCCAGAAGATAATAGCTGCCTCGACAGGAGCAAGAACCACTAGAAAAGCGATCCTGTACTATTTCTGAACCTACAGTGGTGTTCACAAGCATTCCATGAAAGAAAGCATCCTGTGTTACTAATCTGAGCTGTCCATTTTCCTACTTAGGCTCATGACAAGGAAGACAAGAGGGGTGGAACAAATGATCTGAATGTATAAATTATGCCACATATTTTAATTTTTCACAATTTAAAAGTTAAAAACTAAGCCCCTTTTAAATGTGTTGTGTAATATAGATTTTCCAGGCTGTGCTTGAAATTTTTTTTCTACTCAAGATGATCAACCTGCACCAAAAGAAATTTTGAAACTTTGCCAGCTGTTCTGTTAAATTGAGCATTTGATATACATTGAAACTTACCTTGACCTTGTAATGCAGCAAACACTTACTCTTAATAAAGACACCAGCGTGTAGACCCTAGTTTAGATATATAAAATAATAGATCTTATCAGAAAAAGTATGTTTTAACTCCGCTCTTGCTGTGACAGCTCCTGTGATTACAAATTATCCTCACTTTACATTACTGAAATCCAATGAACTCCAAACTAAAATTTAGCAGCACTGAATTTTTAAATACTGATTGAGGTGAAGATGATAGTTAAATTATGGAGCATTGATATCAGGGATGCAGTAAAGGTAGAAAATGTGTGAACGTTAAGTGCCTTTATTATTCATTTTACATTTCATCAGGTACCACATGGCATGAAAATGTGCTGTCTTACTTCATTTCCTTGCCACCATAACTGAGCTGCCCCACTCTTGGCTGCTGGCTTTTTTTTTTTTTTTAAGTCACGTTCCTTAGTGGCTACCTAATATTTTAAGGATAAGATGGATGTGGATTCCCTGAATAAGTCTAAGATTTTCACACAAGAGATAATTTCACTTTGTTTAATATCAGCTATGTGAAACTGCAACATAAATAAAATAATTCTATCTGAGGCTTCCTAGTCTTAAAAGATGTATTGTGGTGTGCTTTACATCTGATGCATTTACAATTAGTACTAACAGGTGAAAAAAAAGTTTCCTCTACACATTTTGAAGTGTATACTTCAAATAATGATTGTTGTTTTTAAATATACAAATAAAAATTTTAGATTGGTATATTTGGCAGGGATTCTGTATATTTTTATGTGGAAGGCAGCGATCTAAGAATGTGGACATGATGACTAGAGGAGTATGCTCCAGTTTGGATAACTTATCTTTAAATAGTTTGAGGATAGAACTATCATCAGTTTTTATAATAGGTAATTATGACATATTCAATCAAGTTAATGTATTATTTGATTTTGTTACACTAACCCATCATTGATCAATTATTTTGCTTATTAGTAATAATTAGTGAATGTGATTTTGTTTTTGTTCACTTGTTTTTAGATATAAAAAATGGGTTTGCTATGTGGGATTTTTTTTTATATGGGATTTTTTTTAAGTGTTTTATTCAATAGGACTCGATACTGAGCAGAGTACTAGGATTGGATGATGGAGATGTGGTCACAACAAAGAGAAAATTGACAGTGATGATCGGTGACATTATTTCAATCGCAAGTAATTTTCTCTTCAGAATAAGATATTATTCAATTGAGTTGGAAATTTCAACTTAATGTATTGTTTTTATAAAACGCTTCTATAGGTTGTTAAAATTCTTAACCACAGCATTGTTGTAAATAACAATGATCATCAATGATAGAGACAAGGTTCTCACCAAATTTTAAGAAATAAGTTTATAAAATTAAGGATGCTGATCTGATAAAGTGCATTAGAATTTTCTTAACAGAAGCATGACCATTTTTCAGAAGACATTGTATAGACAGGGAAACATGTCCATGTGGAAACAATCCAGTGAATTTAAAAGGTCAAAGGATTTACTGTATGATTAACATAAACTTACAGCCATACAAAGGCATGATTTTTAATCTACAAATTCTACCTTTATTCTACCACACTGCTACAAATTTTTTCTTTCTGTATTTTGAGCATATCTTATTTGTATATTCATTCTGAGGTTAAATATATACATTTACACAGATAAATTAATGTATACATAAACATATATATATGTCTATAAATTATCAATCATTCTCAAATAATTTACTGGTCTAGATGTCTACAAAATACGAGACACTGAGCTTGGCATTGATGGATATGACAGAGAACATGGTGGAACGTTGGAGAGCCTTTACCTTCTGACATAGAGTTAAAAATTTCTAAAAGCTTTCTAGATGAGCCATCAAGAAAATTATTCTGCAACAATTTGTACTTGCTACAAAGAAAAATTAGACAAAGAAAAATTCTACATTCAGTACAGTATTATTTCAGAGGCATATCAGTAATAAATGTTATAAATTAGACTATATATAAAAATCTAAGCCATTTGATTTTAAGACTTTAATCATCAAATCATAGTCCGTTCACTTTCACATGTGAAATACTAAAAGGTTGCATAGGTGAAGGTCTGCCTTTGGGGAGCTTACTTTAAAGTTAAGCAGGAAAAAACAAGTATGGAAATGTTTTAACACTAGTAAACAATGCAAATAACAGTTCAAATAAATGTTCAAATGGTCTAAATGATTTAGACCATCTGAGCTGTAGAAGTTTAATAGATCCAGGACACTGGGACAAAACAACACAATGGAAGATACTTCCAAAAATAGTGGAAAGGCAGAGAGAAAGTTAGCATTATAGGCAAGCAATTCAGACAAGTGGAAAATCACAAAATATGCTTAAGTCGGGACAGACTATAGAAAGTATTTTTCTTTTGATTGTCTTCTAATAAGTAGATCGATTATTAAGCTTATGTTTAAAAATAATAATGAAAAATTATAAAACTAAAGATAGCCCACTTTACTCTGTGCCAGGTGCTATTATTTTGCAGATATTGATTTATGATCTAGATGTCTACAGCCCTCCTTACCCTGCTTAATTCCAAATAAGAAATCTGAAGCACGCAAAGGTAAATTGACTTTCCAGACCATCAGTTTATTGATTAAGAGAGCAAATTTCCAAACCAGGAAATCTGATTCCAGATACCACACCCTGGCTATTTATATTCCATCTTAAATCCACTTTGAAACACTGCAGGTTCTTGAAAGACACAAAGAATAGTTCCTTTATTGTTGTCCCTTTCAAATTCATACATAAGCAGAGCTTAGCAGGTTCACAAGTTTCCATGTTGTTCTTTGCTTAGGTTTCCCAACACCATCTCAAGTTTCTGTAAAGATAAATGATCTGATTTATGGAAAGTGCTTAGTGACAGTGCAGGACATTTTTTAAGTATACGATATTGTAAACTATAGGTAAAATACTATACAGTATATCTGTAGGAGTTATTCATCTTACAGGATTGAAATTTTGTCCCCTTTGACTAATAATGCTTCATTTCCTTCCCTTTCTTAGCCCTGTCAGCCATCATTCTACTTTCTGTTTTTATGAGTGTGACTATTTTAGACCCCTCATATAAATGTAATCATATTGTGTTTGTCCTTATATGTTAGGTTATTTTACTTACCTTAATGTTCTCCAACTCCTTAATTGTAACAAAAGGCAGAATTTCCTACTTTTTAATGGCCGAATAATATTCCACCATATGTATATACCACATTTTCTTCACTCATTTGTTCACAGGAGCTTAAGCTGTTCCCATATCTTGCCTATTATAATTAATGCTGTAATGAATATGGGAGTGCAGATATCTCCTTGAGATCCTGGTTTTAATTTTAATTTTAGGTATATGCCCCAGAAGTGGGATTGCTGGGTCATATAGTAGTTCTATTTAAATTTTGGTGGAACCTCCATACTGTTTTCCATAGTAACTGTACAAAATATATCCCACGAGCAGAGTATAAGGGTTCCAGTTTCTTCATATCTTTGCCAATATTTGCTAACTTTTGTTTTTTGTTTTATTTTCTTTATAATAATGGCCATTATTACATATATGAGGTGTCTTATTGTAGTTTTAATATGCATTCACCAACAATTAATGATGTTGAACATATTTTCATCTTCTTGTTGGCCATTTGTTTGTCTCCTTTGGAGAAATATCTATTCAGTTACTTTGCTCATTTTTTAATTGGTTATTTGGTTGTTTACTCTTGAGTTGCAAGTATTATTTAAATACCTTGGATACTAACTCTTTATTATATATGCATTTGGCAAATATCTTCTAACATAGGTTTCCATTTTATTTTGTTGATCATTTCCTTTGTTGTGTGGAAGATTTATAGTTCGATATAGTCCTGCTTGTCTATTTTTGCATTTGCCTGTGCTTTTGTGTCACATCTGGGAAATCATTACCAAAAACAATATGAAGAAGCTTTTTCTTTAAATCTTCTGGGAGTTTTATGGTTTCGTGTCATATGTTTGAACCTTTAATCTATTTTGAGTTCATTGTATTTATAATTTAAGGGTCCAATTTCATTCTTTAGCATATGGATATTTCATTTTCCCAGTATCATTTGTTGAAGAAACTATTCTTTCCCCATTGTGTATTCTTGGCACTCTGGTCAAATATCAGTTGACTGTATTTACATGAGTTTATTTCAAGGCTTTCTGTTCTATTCTATTATTCTCTATGTCTATTTTTATGCTAGCACTATATTGCTTTGATTACTATAACATTGTAGTTTGAAATCAGGAAGTGTGATGGCTCGAGCTTTGTTCTTCTTGCTCAAATTGCTTTGTCTATTCTGGGTCTTTTGTGATTTCCATGTGAAACATAAGGATTTTTTTTCTCTTTTCTTTCTTTATCTTTTTTTTTTTTCTGTAAAAAATACCATTGAGATTTTAACAGGGACGGGGTTGGATCTGTAGGTTACTTTACATAGTGTGGCCATTTTAACCTATATTAACTCTTCTAATCTGTGAATATGTGATGTCTTTCCATTTATTTTTGTTGGCTTTAATTTATTTCAATTTTCAACATACAAGTATTTCATTTCCTTGGATAAGTTTATTCCTATTTTATTCATTATGGTGCTGTATGGGATCATTTTCTTAATTTCATTTTGTGATTGTTCACTGTTGGTGTATGAAAAAGCAACTAGTTTTTATATATTGATTTGTATCCTGCAACTTTACTGATTTTGTTGATTAGTTCTAACTGTTCACTGAATGAGTCTTTAGGGCTTTCAACATATGGGATCATGTCATCTGCAAATGCATGATTTTACTACTTGCTTTCCAATTTGGATACATTTTATTTCTTTTTCTTGCCTAATATCTCTGCCTAATGGCTTCCAGTACTTTATTGAGTAGAAGAAGTAAGAAATAGGTTTTTGGAAAACTGCGGTGAAGTAGGAAGATATTAGGCTCCCCTGGTCACACAAGTAATAACTATCGAATCATCCTAAATACTCCAATTGACCTGAAGAGTGACAAGACAAACTCCACTACTAAAGGGAGAGAAGAGACCACACTGAAGAAGGTAGTAAGTGCAGAGACGTGGTTTAGAGGATAAATGGATCATGGCTGCTGTGGACACGAGGGAACCATGGTCACAGAGAAGGGCAAGAGAAGTAGAGAGGAACATGAAGAGGAGTGCACAGGAATGTTTCTCCAATGGCACTGATTTAGAAAACAAGAGGAGATGAATTTCTTGAGTTCCTGCAACTAGCGGGGCTCTAAAGCCTTAAGTTTTAAAGGTCAGTGGTCTTGGCTGGTTTAGACCCCAGAGGGCAATCAATGCCTTGCTCCTGGAGAGAAGGCAGGCAAACAACCTGGGGGAGGACAGCATGGTAATAGCAATCTGAAGAACTCCTGGGTCACAGTGGAGAAATTATTTGCTCTTTTCTGAGCAAGTACCTGAGAGGCAACATTCACAGAGACACCTCTTCAGGAACAAAGGGGCTGGCGCCACTTCCCTCCCCCACCCCACATCAGAAATTCAGAGGCACCTGTGAGAAGGCTGCCTAATTTGCTTGTACCAAACCCCACCCCACCCCTGCACTCTGGTGGGACCGCCTTTCTCAGTCATGCTTGCTTTAGTCCCAGCATGGCAGACCCATCCCACAGAAGACCAGCACAAACCCTTGCCCACACCACATCTGGCCAGAGAGTTCTGCAGGGCCTCAGCTCCAGTGGAGATGATGACAGTTTCATTTCACACACAGACCAGAACACACTTAGTTAAAACATACCACATTCAGGCCAGGGACCAAACACTGCCCACATCAGACAAAGAGAGCCTCTGTAGACAACTGATCTGAAGGATAGACCAGCCAAAACACAACAGCAGAGCACACACAGCACATACCAAAGACACTCCCTGAAGCACAAGTCCCGGGCACTACATGAACTCTTTAGCAGAAGGCCATTATTTCAGAAGCAGGAGACACAACTGGCTTTTTTTTTAACACAGAAGAAAGCAGAGACCCAGGCAAAATGCCAAGATGGAGGATTATATCTCAAATAAAAAAACAAGATAGGGTCATGGCCAGAGATCTAAGTGAGACAGGTGTAAGTAACATGGCTGATGGAGAAATTAATTTTTTTTAAAGATTGTATTTATTGGGGGGGGGAGAGGGCATGCATAGGGTGGGGCAGAGTGAGGGAAAGAGAGAATTCCAAGCAAACTCCACACTTGAGTACAGAGCACCACACTGAGCTCTGGCCTGATGCGAGACTTGATCCCATGACCCTGAGATCATGACCTAAGCTGAAACCTAGAGTTGGACACTTAACCAACTGAGCCACCCACATGCCCCTGATGGAAAATTTAAAGCCACAATCATAATGATACTCACTGGGCTTGAGAAAAGAATAGAAGATGTCAGTAAGACCCTTACCACAGAGATAGTAAAGTTAAAAAAGAATCAGAGATGAAGAGTATAATAAATATGTTTGGAAACAGTCTGATGCAATGAACAGCAGGCTGGAAGAAGCAGAGGAATGCATTAGTGACCTAGAAGACAAAGTAATGGAAGTTAATGAATATGAACAAAAGAGAGAAAAAGAAATTATGCAACATGGGAATAGACTTAGGAAACACAGTGACTCTATCAAATGTGATAACATAATAGGAGTACCATTATAAGAAGAAAGAGAAAAGGCAGCAGAAAATTTATTTGAAGAAATAATAGCAGAAAACCCCTAATCTGGGGAAGGAGAAAGACATGCATATCCAGGAGTCAGAAAGAACTCCCATCAAAATCAACAAAAGCAGGCCAACACCAAGACATTGTAATTAAATTTGAAAAATATAGTAACAAAGAAAAAAATCTTAAAAGCAGTCAGACAAAAGAAGTCCTTATCTTACAAGGGAAGACCCATAAGACTAGCTGGAGATAGCTCAACAGAAATGTGGCAAGCCAGAGGGAGTGGTATGATATATTCAATATATTAAATGGGAAAAATCTGCAGCCAATAGCACTCTATTCAGAAAGACTATCATTCAGAATAAAAGGAAAGAAAAAGGGGCACCTGGGTGTCTCAGTGGGTTAAACCTCTGCTGTCAGCTCAGGCCATGAGCTCAGGGTCCTGGGATCAAGTCCCACATTGGGCTGTCTGCTTAGCAGGGAGCCTGCTTCTCTCTCTTTCTCTGTCTGCCTCTCTGCCTACTTGTGATCTATCTCTCTGTCAAATAAATAAATAAAATCTTAAAAAAAAAGGAAAGAAAAATAGTTTCCCAGAAAAATAAAAACTAAAGGGGTTCATGACCACTAAACCAGCTCTGCAAGAATGATAGGCGACTCTGAATCCAAAAGAGACTCTGAGTGCAAAGGAGAAACCAAACTGACAAAGACAAGAAAGGATTAGAGAAAACCTCCAGAAACAATGACAAAACAAGGACTAAAAATGACAACAACTACTTTGAATGTAAATGGAGTAAACACTCTAATTGAAAGACATACAGAGTCAGAATGGATTAAAGAAACAAGGTCTATCTCTATGCTGCTTACCAAAGGCTCACTTTAGACTTAAAGACAAATGCAGATAGAAAATGAGAGGATGGAGAAACATTTATCATGCAAATAGATGTCAAAATAAAGCTGGAGTAGCAATACTTATATTGGACAAACTAGACTTTAAAACAGACTATAAGGGGCACCTGGGTGGCTCAGTGGGTTAAAGCCTCTGCCTTCAGCTAGGGTCATTATCTCAGGGTCCTGGGATCGAGCCCCGCATCGGGCTCTCTGCTCAGCAGGGAGTCTGCTTCCTCCTCTCTCTGCCTGCTTCTCTGCCTACTTGTAATCTCTCTCTCTCTCTGTCAAATAAATAAATAAAATCTTAAAAAAAAATAAAACAGACTATAAGAAGAGACAAAGAATGGTGCTATGTCAAAATAAAGGGGCCACTCCAACCAAAAGATACAACAATTGTAAATACTTATGCACCCAAGATGGAAGCACCCAAATATATTAAACAGCTAATAACAAACATAAAGGAGCTCATTGATCATCATACAATAATAGTAGGAGACTTTAACATCCCACTTACATCAACAGACAGATCACCTAAACAGAAAATCCACAAGGAAATAATGACTTTGAATGACACACTGGATCAGATGGACTTAATACAGTTACATTCGGAACATTCTATCCTAAAACAGCTGAATACATGTTTCTTTCAAGTGCTCATGGAACATTCTCCAGAATACATCACATATTAGATCACAAAACAGACCTCAACAAATACAAAAAGATTGAAATCATACCATGCAACTTTTCTGACAAAAACACTGTGAAACTAGAAATCAACCACAAGAAGAAATTTGGAAAAACCACAAATGTGTGGAGATTAAACAACATGCCACTAAAGCATGAATGGGTCAGCCAGGAAATCAAAGAAGAAAAATAAGCAGGGAAACAAAAGAAAATGAAAACACAACAGTCCAAAGCCTATGGGATGCAGCAAAAGTGGTCCTAAGAGGGAAGTGTATAGTAATACAGGACTACCTTAATAAGCAAGAAAAATCTCAAATAAACATCTAACCTTATACCCAAGGAAGCTAGAAAAAAGAACAAAGCCTAGAGCCAGCAAAAGGAAGGAAATAATGAAGATTAGAGCAGAAATAAATGATACAGAAACTAAAAAACAAAACTAAACTAGAACAGATCAATGAAAGCAGAAGCTGTTTCTTTGAAAAAAGTAATAAAATTGATAAACCTCTAGCCAGACTTATCAAAAAGAAAATAGAAAGGACCCAAGTAAATCAAATCATGAATGAGAGTGGAGAAATAAACACCACCACAGAAATACAAAGAAGTATAAGAGAATATTATGCAAAATTCTATGCCAACAAATTGGACAACCTGGAAGGAATGAATAAATTCTTAGAAACACATATACTACCAGAACTCAAACAGGGAGAAATAGAACACTTGAACAGACTGATAACCAGTGAAGAAATTGAATCAGTAATCAGAAAACTCCCAAGAAACAGAAATCCAGTGCCGGATGACTTTACAGGCGAATTCTACCTGACATTTAAGGAGAAGTTAATACCTATTCTTCTCAAACTATTCCAAAAAATAGAAGGGGAAGGAAACTTCCAAACTTATTCTACTAGGCCAGCATTACCATGGTACCGAGACTAGATAAAGACTCCACTAAGAAAAAAGAACTACGGCCCAATATCCTTGATGAATATGAATACAAAAATGTTTGATAAAGGGGCATCTGGATGGCTCAGTCAGTTAAGCATTTGCCTTCAGCTCACATCATGATCCCAGGGTTTTGGGATCCAGCCCCACATCAGACTTCCTGCTCCGTGGGGAGTCTGCTTTTCCCGTTCCCTCTCTCTCAATCTCTCTCCTCTCTGTCCCTCCCACCACTTGCTCTCTCTCTCTCAAATAAATAAATAAAATCTTTAAATATCATATTGTATGCTTACCTCAATAAAACATACTTTTGGTACAAGAGTCACAGTCTTCCCATTCTGTCATCAGTCATCAGTGTTGTTTAGATTTCTGTGTATAGTCATACTCTGTGAGAGATGCTAGCAAATGAAAATGTGTCTACAAGTAGCTTCATTGAGGAGAAAGAAAAATTTTAAAATCCTAACATGAATGGCTAAAAGAGTTGAGGAGTATAATCTGTAGGAGAGAAAATTAAGCAGGAGTGGTTTTTTTGCTGAATTATCTCTCTAAATTCATCTGCCGAAATCCTAATCCCCAGTTCCTCAGAATGTAAGTATACTTAGATTTAAAGTCTTTAAAGAGGTTATTGAGTTAAAATAAGGCCCTCAAGCTGGGCCCTAATCCTACATGACTGGTATCCTTACAAAAGGAGGAAATTTGGATGCACAGATGTACAAGGGAAGCGTTGGCACAGAGGGAAGACCACCTGAGGACAATGTAACAAGAGGGCGGCCATCTGCAAGCCAAGGAGAGAGGCCTCAGAGGAGATCAACTATACTGGCAATGTATCTCCAACTTCCAGCTGCAAAGCCTATGAGAAGATAGCTTTCTGTTGGTTAAGCAACATAGTCTGTGGTATTTTGTTATGACAACCCTAGCAAACTAGCAAACTAATAGGAGGTGTGATAAAGTCATTGAATATCTGAAATAGTACCATCTTAAAGTATACAAATACTTGTTTTGAATTATCCCATAAGAAAAAAATGAGAGGCAAAAATTTCCAGAGATAAACTATACCAAACCCATAAGCTGACTTTTTAAAATAAATTAGATTTTTTTAAGAATGAATAGTTGTTCCCTTTATGTTGCTTTAAATGGCAAAAAGGAAAAAAAGAAAAAGAGGAAGGAAGAAGGAAGGAAAATAGGAAGAGGAGACTAATCCCCTTTGGCTATATAATTCTTATCTTTAGGTATCAAGTTAGATAATGCTCTAGGAAATACTTTGCTAATCAGATATTCTCATTACATAGTCTTGAATGTGGTTGATACGTTTTTGCTTTATCTCTTACCTTCCATCCTAAGATACAAAGGGGTATCAACCAGGTCTGTTTTTATCTTCATAGTCAATATCTAGTCAGACTGTAAGAGAGGGCAGCCAGTAATCATTTGCTGGAAGGAAGGGAGAAGAGAAGGGGAGAAAGGAAAGGAGGAAGGGTTGGAGGGAAAGAAGAATAGAAGAGAAGGAAAGAAGGAGAAGAAAGGTGAAGGAGAGGGGGAGGGGTGGGAGCATGGAAAAAAAGAGGAAGGGAAGAAAGAAGGCAAATGAATGAATGAGGCAGTGTAGTCCCCCTCAGCTGGAATTACTCACAGAGAACTAAATGACTGTCAGGAGTGCTGAAGAAGGAATTCGCAAAGGTGTGTTATTTAGACTAAACGTCCTCTACCTTTGTTTAAGATTGAAAATTCTATGAACTTATAATATGTTGAGAAACACTTAAAATATCAACATATCCTTCAAAACTCCTTCAGTTTTCTAATAAATAATAAGTTGACATATGTAGCATTTAAAATACCAATTGGTTCTAGTCTGATTAATTGCTTATTAGAATAATCATGCTCTCTACCTTCCCCAGGGAGCATTCAATTTAAGTGACATTCTTTATAATACTTTATGTGCTTCCTCTTTTGAATTAAGAATCTTTAAAAATAGCCATAAAATAATAAATGAGCAAGTAAACATCCATTTGCTCTTATTTCATGGCTAATTGAGAGAGAATTCAGAAGTTATTTTTAAAGTTGACACTTCAGGATTACTTCCAATTTTTTTTAATCTTTTTGTTTTATTTGAATGAAATGGATTTTTTTAAAAACCTTTTCCAGTTCTGAAAAACTGAATCTATATCTGTATTACTTAGGGTCCAATTTAAACTCGTCTAAGAAAAATCTCTCTCTCACCAGTAATAATAACACTTTTGATATATTTTTAATGAACCATTCAATTATTTTTCTATTCTAAAATTTAATTTGCCATTTTAGAGCTGAATTTTTTTGTATAAGATATACATACTTAACAGAAACTTTTTAAAGAGATTTGTACATTCACATTCAATCATAGAACCAAATAATTATAATAATGCAATGATAATCATAATAGTGAAACAAGTCTAGGCAATTAAAGGTTTTCTCAACATAGCTCATAGTTCCCTACCTATTTTGGGAAGTTTTTTCATAGCTTTCCATTTAATAACAGAAAACAAGTTGTTATAGTGAAGTTAGAAAATTACATATACTTTAGTCAGTTTAATGGAGTAAATGTAGCTTTTTATTGCCAATAACTGATGAGATATTTTATAGAGCTCCTGTCCCATATAGATAGTGGAGAAAAACAAATGAAAGTCTTTATCTGTCTGCAAACTCCCCTGTGAGTAATATAAGCAGTCTCTTGGATAACTCAATATATTTTTTTTAATTTAAAATGCTTAGTATTATGACCCAATAGAGGGGAATAGTCAGTGGGTTCATAATCCTTAGTGTTCTGGATATTGGATTGGTGACTCATATGTGATTTGCCTGAATTCCATACATGGGCTTTCTTCTGGTGTTTGATACTGAATTCTGTGAATGGATTCTGGTATCTGAGGCTGAACTCTGTAAATGTAATATTTCAATATTTGTCTTTCTCTCAGCTCTTGTATGTTCTTTTGATGATCCTCTTGGACATGATGGAACGTCTTCAGCTCTTACTTGCTTGTACACCCCTGGTGTCTCTTCTTTTGATAAGGACACTAGTCCTTTTAGAGAGGGAACCACTCTTATGATTTTATTTAACCTTAATTATCTCCTTAAGAGGCCTCATTTCCAAATAGAGTCACACTGGGAATTAGAGTTTCAACATAAGAAATTTGGTGAATGCAATTCAGCCCATAACTCTCATATCAAAGAAAATATATTTCCAAGTATTTCATGATTGTTCTTTGTTCTTTTCATAAATTTCCTTATTGTGACATTATTTCTTCTGCTTCACATCTAGCAAAGCTTCAAGTGACTTTTATCCAAGAGAGTTAAATTTAATAAGACCAGTTACTGCTCTGTGCAAGTTCCCTCTGTTATTTGCTTACTTGAATGATTCCAGTTATTCCCTTCCCTACCTTTACCTCCCATAAGCAATGATTCTCATGGTTAAAGGATTTTTTTATATGCTTTCTTGCAAAGTTGATATCATTTCTTTTCTTTTCTTTTTTTCACCAAAAGCCAGGTGTTTAAGATCTGCTGCCGTTCCCAAGTGTGCCTCTATTCTGTGTGTCTAACCACTATAAACATTCCATGGTACGCATCCAACACACGGCTTTTGAATTTTGACATGATTATCAATGTCATCTTTGAGTTAGCTGAAATATAGATCTATTTACATACCCACAGTTGCATCAACTGTTACTGTAAACTAATCCTTAAAAAGACCCCTCAAATTCAAAAAACAAGCAAACGCCAAATTATAAGTGCAAATAAAATTTAATAATGATAATGATAACAACAATAATCATAGACTATAAAAACAATAATCAACTGTTGCATAACTGATTTAAACAAATCCAAAAATTAAATAAGAAAATATGAGCTTCCATAGTCTTCTGAAATTTTCTAGTGAAGAGGCATGATGGGGTGAAAAGCTATGTGCTATAAATAACCAAAAGAGATGACACAAAAAGAGTAGAGTGAGATGATTAGCATGAATTTCCCAAGAACAAACCCTGAGGTAAATAATCTGCACAAAACACTTATTAAAGATATTTCTCCAGGAGAAACTCTTAGGGATTGGGAGAAAAGCAGAATGAGGGGAAGAAGCAAAGCAGGAGTTCCAATTTAGACAAAATGCCACCTACAGGCTGTCCCTGCAGGATAATCCTAGAGCATAAATGCAACCTAGGGGCTTGTCCAGGTTTGGCAGAGGATTTACATGTAGCACCCAGTTATTGACTGGCCCTTGAGTGGCTAAGTGCTGCCTTGAGCTCCATAGGAGGAGGGAAATTTCCAGTCCAGCACTTCTGCTCCTGTTGGCCAAGTGGCTGCAGCCAGCAGCCCAGGCACATTCTCTGAAGAGAGTAACAGATACAAGTGTATTAGAAACAACAGTGCACAGAAGCCAAGGGATGGGTCTGAGGAAATGATAGATGGGATCAGATGGGATCTGAACAGAGCACTGATAATGTCTGCTATGTGTGAAAAATTGGAGGGATCTTGATCGAGTGACTAGATTGTAATGAGAGATAATACCCATGCAGGACTGTGGATTGCCAGATTTTATGATTAACCAATGTTGTTAAGTAGCACTTAATTTATTTACTGCAGTTTGAATACTGTGAAAAAGTGTTCTAGATATGGCTTGTAAAAAAACCGGACAGTTTTCTCCTCAGCTCTAGACCAACACCTTCCTTTTGCATTTGAGAAAATCTGAAACCTAGAGGGGTTAGGGGACATCTTTCATGCCCTGCCAAGTGTCAGTATGAGATCTGGGACCCAAGATTTTTGGACCCCATATTTAATCATGAGTTTTAGAAAAATAAGCATTTTACATATTAACACTTATAGTCACACAATTTCCCAACTGCTTTGAAATGAAAACATTGAAAATTTAGACATTTTAGCCAGTAAAATTTAGAGGTACATAAATGTTCAGGATAAATAACATAATAGACACAGAGATGTAGGAAATGAATTTTAATTAAATGAGGGGATGAAAATGAGAACACATAGGTGTAATAGTGCTGAGTATAAAATTGGTGGCAATTTGGATTATTTTCTTTAGGTGTTAGCATATCTTAAAAGAATGCTCGTTCAATGTATTCAATTTTTAGAAGAGTCTTTAAGTTGGTCTGGTAAGTGAGTCATGGTTTAAAACCTGTCAGTGAAAGCACATTAAAAAAAAAAAGAAAAAAAAAGAAAATTTATTGTTTTTTAATGTCCTCTCCTTGACCTATTTTCATATTTCAAATTATTCCTTATAATTCTTCCAATATAACCTTCTTGAACTTAATAGTACTTTTAAATGTAATGCTTCTCTTTAACTAGGGAGGTGATTTTTACAGCTCTTCCTTCAAGTTGGTGTCATAAGTAGGTCAGCATGATGAAATACGTGGAGAGAAATGAAAATAAGCAATTTTTGAAAAGTTGCCAATTTAGTTTTGAATTATATGCTCTTCTAAGTTTTTTTAAATTCTAAAAACAGTCAACATTGTTTATAGTTAAAATAATTTTTTACTATCAAATAGAGCTTATTTTCCAGATTTTTACAGAAAATAAAAAGAAATAATTAGAAAATACTTTAAATGAAGGATCCAGAAAATTAATTAGAATACATTATTAATGTAATAATGTATTAATTAGAATACATTAAATGAAGGATCCAGAAAAATGTTTTATTTCAGTATGACAGTGATAATTTATATTTGATTATAAAGTAAAAATACAGTGTATCAAGATAAATTTATCAAGTATTCAACATTTCAAAATTCAGTAACTATAATATATTTGTATCTTCTTAAAGTATATAAATTTTTAACTTTTAAATTTAATAAATAACCAGTGCTATGACACTAGTTTCCCAAATTAAGGTCAAGTTAAAGATCCACAAGCAATTCAGATAAATTAAACAAAAAATAATTATATGTATCTCTCTTTTATTTTATTTTATGATTGATTTTCTCTTGTATTTTAATGAACATTTTAGGAAAATTGCAATGAAATGTTAAACAAATTTAATTAAGACCCATTTAATATGCAAGAAAGCCCTCCATTTTTCTTGTTGGTGGGATTCCTATATATTTTTATCTATTATTCTAAAAAATGTGTCAAATTTTAAAAATTAATATAATTATTAATACCAAACACAAAACCTATGTAATCAGCAGAGTTCTTTCCAAGTTTTGTAGAACAAATGCTTATCTAATTTGTGGGAGCTCTTTTAGAGTAAAATGATCCAACCTTATAAATATGAAATTAGTATACATGTGAATATATATTTTACACTATGAAAATAATTCACAAAAAAAATAAGAATATTTAAAAGGTGACAAATATCACAAATATTTTCTTAAGGGGCACCTGGGTGGCTCAGTCAGTCATTAGGTGTCTGACTTCAGCTCAGGTCATGATCCAGAGGTCCTGGAATTGAGCCCCATATTGGACTCACTGCTCAGTGGGGAGCCTGCTTCTCCTTCCCTCTCTCTGCTGTTTCCCCCTTGTCTTGTCTCTCTCTTTGTCAGATAAATAAATATAATCTTTAAAATATATACATATATATTTTTCTTTACATTTAGATTTTTTTTTACTTCTACTAAGATTCTTCCTTTCCATCACAATTGAATCTGAAAATAATTCTGAATCCTAATAACTCTGAAATAAATACAAAATTAACACTAAATTATACAAAATAATTGTAATGAATTTTAAAATTAAAACCATGTTGAATTAAGCCATTAAGGGTAATTAAAATAGTCATATTGAATTCCTGATGAATATGTGTAGTTTTGTTAGTGGAACACTTGTTTCTTTTAGTCACTTTCATATGTCAAGGTGTTTGTATGACTATTTCTTCTTTAACCACTATTCTTAACAGGGAAAAGATATGTCAGGTATTTGGTAAAATAATCCTGATACCTTGGGTTGCATAAAATATGTAACTTTATATATCAACATATCAGTTGTATCCTGTTATGAGAAATCTATCCATTTTATTTCAGTAAATTCACATAAAAAAGAAAACTGTGATATGTCTATGATTGTTTTTTATGTTGTATGGCTGAATGTTTTTCTGACAAAAAGAACTTTCTATTTGAGTAGGTCTTGCTGAGAACCTAATCTTCTGCTCTGTTTACAATTTTATGTCTGAAGATTAGAAAAGTTTCCACAGGATAGTTACAGACGCCATACCTTTCAGATTTTATTTCTTCTCCAATTCACCACTACTAATAATGAGATTCAGGACACGTCGGTATCACTGTACCATTTCTTGTTTTCTAACTTTGTGTCATGACATTGGATGAGTTGGCTCAGTGAGTGGGAAGGGTATCCTCAGACCCATCCCTCTCCCTGGATACCTAGCAATAACTGCTCTCAAAAGTGAGTATGAACTACATAAGAATATCTCACTAAAACCAAGCTAAATGTACCCCAACATAAATTACCCCTTTGGCTTGATCTGTTTCAATTCTAGCGAAGGAATTAGATAGTGAGGACATTGGGTAGAAAGACATAACAGTCTCGACCAACTAGAGTTTAAACCATAAAGTCCTATAAACCCACTCAAGAACCTTCTAATAACTTGGGAAGGGCCCCCATTGAAATGAGAATTCCTGTCGGGTAAGCTTCTGCCTTTAACTCAGGTCATGATCTCACGGTCCTGGGATTGAGTCCCACATCCAGCTCCCTGCTCAGTGAGGAGCCTGCTTCTCCTTCTCCTCCCTGCTTGTGTTGTCTCTTGCTATCTTTGTCACTATCGCTACCTCTCTCTCAAAAAAATAAGTGAAATCTTAATTTAAAAAATGAGAATTCCTGAACCTTTCCTTCAGTAACTTCTTGTAAATCCAACTAATTAACTAAACATATAAATTAAACACTGTAGCAGTTTCTAATGACTCTGCTACTGAAATCTACACTGAAGCAGTGTCCAAGAAACACTACATTGAAGTACCTGAAGGATAGTGAAAGCACACAGGGCTGTTCCTAATATGTGCTCCAAGACTACAGAACGACCCTGCTCCAGTTCCCCCAAAATACTTTTCATAGTTTCTTATTCATACAGAGATGTCTTTTTCAGGCATAAATACTGACTTCTGGAAGAGCAATATATTAATTCGAATCACTTTTGGGGTAAGAATATTATATACATTACATTTCACACATTGCATGATTTTCTTTAAACAGAAAAGAGTATGATAGTGAAAAAATATGTAGGAAACTCACAAAGGAACTGAGTTATTAAGTTTTTTTTTCAGGCAGTAGTAGATAAAGAGCTTTGTTTTATTTACAACCCATTGGTAGGAGACTAGACAAGTGTGAACACATATCAGAAGATTATACAAAATCATACACAAAGGATCAACATAGGGAGGGTGTTTATTAGATTGGTGACATAGGAAATGCAGCCGAAGTAGGTAGTACTTGATATATAAATTATAAGACAAACAGATTTACCATAGATAAAAACGTGTAGGGTCTGTTACCACTTTTCTTGGTTACTGAACCAGAATTATCATTCAATACTCAGTCAAGAGGTAACTAATCTGAAAAGCTTTCCTCAACACTTCCTTTCTCTTCAGGAGAATTGGGTTTTTCTTTCCTCTGTTTTCGTTCTATCGTGTGTTCACATGATGGTAATGATCGCTGCATTCAGGAATATCTTGTCACTGGAAAATTACCTCCTTAGTGGCATGATTCTGTCTTGTTCCTTTTGCATGCCCAGCAAACATATGTGCCACTTTGTTTCCATTCAAGAGATGTTTGTTGACTGTAAGAATAAACACGGGAGCAATAGAACTAGTCAGTGTTATGGAAAAAAAAAACCACCGCATGGTTCATATTTGATGAACAGTAAGTTGGTTTTGACTGGCAATTGTGAAATATATACTTGAACAGATATCAAGAAATCTAGGCTGCAGCAATATTGAGGAGAGCTCTAAATGCCAGATGATATACTCTGTAGTAAACTTGGTCATTATCAGCCAGTCTCTAGAGGTATTTTTTCCAGAAGGGGGCATTCTTGAATCCTGACAAAGGAAGGATTGTGTTGTCATAAAATCAGTTTATAAGCAGTGAGAAAAAAAAATACCTATTTTTAATGCAAGGTATATTCAGGCAACTATTGCCTATTGATATAATATAGAATTAACATTTAAGTGCATTATTGTGGACTCCAAAGAGCAAAAGAATAAAATTTATGTTGAACATAAACGTAAGGAATTAACTTTGAACCAGAGAAGAAGGGTATTTTTGTAAACAATATGATGTAGTGACATATACAGACACTGATAGTTTTGCAGGTACTCAGGAGAAAATTGAGTTTATTTCTGATTGCCATATGTCCTCTAGAAAGTAACAGACAAGGTCATTTGCTGTGTATGTAATTGGGTGGAGGAAAAATGTAGGTAGAATTTGATGAATTATAAAGAAAGAATAGCATTTGTGGGTCTGTACAGAAAGAAATGAGACCAGTGATATAAAGGTGATAAGGGACCTGATCTAAGGGACCAAGCTAAGTTTTAAAATCATGTATACTATACAGAACTGATTGATTTGTCATTGCTTCTTTCTTCCTTCCTACAATGAAAAGCAACCATGGTATCAGGTAACAAAACAGAATACAGATTACATATGAACTATTTTCCCCAAAATATCTTTCTCTGAGCAATTTCATATTAACATGAACTAAATCTTCACATAGACATCTTTTGACTCACATAGACATTTTGCACAAGATTTGAAAGGCAGAATGAAAAATAACAGCTATAGATCAATGATAGGTAGGTAGATAGATACACTATGTAAATATATGGGAAGAGCTCAGAAGTCAGCACAAGGCATGATGTGCTATTACTGCCACACATTATCACTTGTGTGTCTGTCGGTTCCCCTTATTGGCATGGGATTGCATCTAGGCTCATGGCTTCCTTAGACCTTGCCAAATCTTCCTTCAGCATCCTCTACTTCTACACCAGATATACCTTTATTTCCATGACAAATATCATAAACTTCTGCAAGACACCACCATTATAAAAATTGGAGGCCTGGGGCCATAGGAGACACCCATGAGTTTCCCATTTATCCTCTTGGTTTGCAGCTCATCTAAACAGGTCCGATATTACCATTGCTTGCCTTGCTTTGCGTCCACCTTCCCTTCCTGATCACTTGTCTTGAGGATTTTAGTTTCCTGTACCAGAGATAGATGCAACAGACTCACATAGACTACATAACCAGCCCAAACAATTGTGCAAAGCACAGTCACTCAGTAAACCACAAAATTGCTCTACTCCTTTCATTAAACTCTCAAATAATTCTCATGCAATGTTGGTAGTTTCCACAGGAGACATAGTAGCAAAGAGATTTTATAGTTCTGGTAGCAGAGGAGAAAAATGTCATATCAGAGCCTCTGGGCTGGGTAGAGAATGAATAAAATGTTGTCCCTATAAATATAATTCATGAAAAACCTTTTTTTTTGAAGGATTCATATACTAGCCAAAAATAGTTGTTTTATTGCTCAGTGATTATCTACAAATGAATGTAACTTTAAATTATTATCCATCTAAAATATATTACCTGTATATGTATATATACTCACATTTTAAATTGGTTTTTCTCTTTCCTTCTACATCATCACTTCAACCCTGTCCTGCCAATGTGCATAGAATAAAACATCTATTTTTGGAATGGCTAATTAACTCAGGAATAATAAGTAACCATTATGCTTGATCTACCACTATTTATATATTTGGAATCAATAGTACCTTGTCCCTATAGTAAAGCAATATCTTATCCTTTAAGAACCAAAGTGGTTATGTTGAAAGTTTATTGAATTACTAGGAAAAAATAAAATTTATCTTTAAATGGGCAGAATTTTATATATCTTAACTAGTTTCAATTTCATCTTTTCTTTAAAATAAGCACAAGGAGGAAAGGTTTTCAATGATTACTCATGGGTATATGTAGATATTGTGATAAATTAGATCAATATTTTAAAATTTACAACTGTATTATATGAAAACATGTAAAGAGTTTATAATTGTTGATGGTATTTTCCTTCTAAACAGTTAAAGAAGTGGGCATATACAAACTCCACTCAGTGAAAGTGGGTAAAATAAGAATTCCCTAGGACTTGTCATATTTATTTAAAATAGTTGCATCCTATTAAGTAATGGAAAAAAATTAATTTGGGGCATATAAGGTGGTCCAGTCAATCTTTTCCCATAACTAACATTCTAAATTTAGTATTCTATATGCAGTGAAATAGGTACTTATTAAACCTGTATCATTCTATTTTACAGAATACACCTGCTACATAAATACCAGAAAATTACATTCCAGTTATTGTGAGAGAAGTCTAGCTATGTTTCACAGCTAACAAATAATTGCAAGCAAGAATGAAGAGGCTACTGTAGTATTATAAATTTCTGCTGCCAGTCTTTTTATTTTCCTACATTTTCTTTCTGAGTCAAAAGTCCTCCCCTGTTTGTAAGTATATTTCATAGCTACAGTAAAAAATGATTTATGCAGGCTTGACTTAGTTTTGTGGATTTTAGAGAAGCACACTTTAAAAAATATTTTATTTTATTGACTTAAATAAAAAAGCAATGTTTAGAAACATGTTGATTACAGGGAGGCAGAAAATGAGAGTGATCATGGGGAAATTTTAGAAGTGTAAATAAGTTTGAGTGCTAGCTTCATCAATTATAATTTGCATTATTTTGGACAAATTATGTGCTCTTTTCAAGCTTCAATTTTATCATCCATAAAAGAGCATTATGCATACTTTGCTTTCCCTACTGTCAAACCCTGTTCACTTTGCATTTATAGGTTCTCCTTCCATCTTCTGTATCTTTCTACATAACTTGGCCTTAGTCCTCTGCTGAGCAGGGCCATGGGGATACCTTAGATGAACTTAGTCTTTGAAAAACGTCCTTATACATACTATTGGTCTTCCTAGTCCTCACATTTATTATGGAAATTAGGACGCCTTAGCTGATCTTAGGATAGATATGAAACTGATAACCTTATCAGGAGGTGGTTGTATATGATTTACCTCAGGATTACACCTTTCACAAGCTGAACTCACTACTATGACAGATGCTAACGAGGGTTTAAGATTCTGCACTTCCTTACAAATTTTCAGATTATTTGTTCCATTTCTGTGAAAAAAGCTGATGGTATTTCGATAGGGATGCATTAAATGTGTAGATTACTCTAGGTACCATAGACATTTTAACTATATTTGTTCTTCTAATCCATGAGCATGGAAAGTTTTTCCATTTCTTTGTGTCTTCCTCAATTTCTTTTATGAATATTCTATAGTTTTCGAGTACAGATTCTTTGCCTCTTTGGCTAGGTTTATTCCTGGGTATCCTATGATTTGGGGTACAATCGTAAATGGGATTGACCTCTTAATTTCTCTTTCTTCTGTCTTGTTGTGGGTGTATAGAAATGAAACTGATTTCTGTGCATTGATTTTATATCCTGACACTTTACTGAATTCTTATATGAGTTTTAGCAGGTTTGGGGTGGAGTCTTTTGGGTTTTCCACATACAGTATCATATCATCTGCAAAGAGTGGGAATTTGACTTCTTTTTTTGCCGATTTGGATACCTTTTATTTCTTTTTGTTGTCTGATTGCTGAGGCTGGGACTTCTAGTACCATGCTGAATAGCAGTTGTTATACTGGACATCCCTGCTATGCTCCTGACCTTAGGGGAAAAGCTTTCAGTTTTCCACCATTGAGAATTATATTTGGTGTGGGTTTTTCATAGATGACTTTTGTGATATTGAGGTATGTACCCTCTGTCCCTACACTGTGAACAGTTTTAATCAAGAAAGGATGCTGTACTTTGTCAAATGATTTTTCCACATCTATTGAGAGTATCATATGGTTCTTGTACTTTCTTTGACTAATGTAGTGTATGACATTGATTGATTTGTGGATGTTGAACCAAACTTGTAGCCCAGGAATAAATCCCCCTTGGTCGTGGTGAATAATCCTTTTAATGTACTGTTGGATCCTATTGGCTAGTATTTTGGTGAGAATTTTTGCATCCATGTTCATCAAGGATATTGGTCTGTAATTCTCCTTTTTGATGGGGTCTTTGGTTTTGGGATCAAGGTAATACTGGCCTCATTAAATGAGTTTGGAAGTTTTCCTTCCGTTTCTATTTTTTCAAACAGTTTCAGAAGAATAGGTATTAATTCTTCCTTAAATATTTGGTAGAATTCCCCTGGGAAGCCATCTGGTCCTGGGCTCTTATTTGTTGGGAGATTTCTTATTACTGCTTCAATTCCTTGCTGGTTATGGGACTGTTCAGGTTTTCTATTTCTTCCTGGTTCAGTTTTGGTAGTTTATATGGCTCTAGGAATGCATCCATTCCTTCCAGATTGTCAAATTTGTTGGCTTATTGTTGCTCATAATATGTTCTTATAATTGTTTGTATTTTTTTTTTTTGATGATGGTTGTGATCTCTCTTTCATTCATGATTTTATTAATTTGGGTCCTTTCTCTTTTCTTTTTGATAAGTCTGGCCAGGGGTTTATCAATCTTATTAATTCTTTCAAGGAGCCAGCTCCTAGTTTTGTTGATCTGTTCTACTCTTCTTTTCATTTCTATTTCATTGATTTCTGCTCTGATGTTTATTATTTCTCTTCTCCTCCTGGGTTTAGGCTTTAGTTGCTGTTCTTTCTCTAGCTCCTTTAGGTGTAAGGTTAGGTTGTGTACTTGAGACCTTTCTTATTTCTTGATAAAAGCTTGTATTGCTATACTTTCCTCTTAGGATCACCTTTGCTGCATCCCAAAGATTTTGAACAGTTGTGTTTTCATTTTCATTGTTTCCATGAATTTTTTTAATTCTTCGATTTCCTGGTTGACCCATTCATTCTTTAGTAGGATGCTCTTTAGCCTCCATGTATTGAGTTTTTTCCAACTTTTCTCTTGTGATTGAGTTAGAGTTTCAAAGCAGTATAGTCTAAAAATATGCAGGGAATGATCCCAATCTTTTGGTACCTGTTGAGACCTGATTTATGACCCTGCATGTGATCTATTCTGGAGAATGTTCCATGTGCACTAGAGAAGAATGTGTATTCTGTTGCTTTGGGATGGAATGTTCTGAATATGGAACCAGAAAAGACTCCCAATAGGCAGAGGAATGTTGAAAAAGAAAATCAAAGCTAGTAGCATCACAATTCCAGACTTCAGGCTCTATTACAAAGCTGTAATCATCAAGACAGTATGGTACTGGCACGAAACAGACTTACAGATCAGTGGAACAGAATAGAGAACCCAGAAATAGACCCTCAACTCTATGGTCAACTAATCTTTGACAAAACAGGAAAGAATGTCTAATGGAAAAAAAGACAGTCTTTTCAACAAATGGTGTTAGGAAAATTGGACAGCCACATGCGGAAGAATGAAATTGGGCCATTTCCTTACACCACACACGAAAATAGACTCAAAATGTATAAAAGACCTAAATGTGAGACAGGAATCCATCAAAATCCTTGAGATGAACACAAACAGCAACCTCTTTGACCTCAGCCACAGAAATTTTTTTCCTAGACACATCACCAAAGGCAAGGGACACAAGGGCAAAATGAACTATTGGGACTTCATCGAAATAAAAAGTTTTGCACAGCAAAGGAAACAGTCAACAGAACTGAAAAACAACCGACAGAATGGGAGAAGGTATTTGCAAATGACATATCAGATAAAGGGCTAATATCCAAAATCTATTAAGAACTTATCAAACTCAACACCCAAGGAACAAATAATCCAATCAGGAAATGGGCAGAAGACATGAACAGACATTTTTTCAAAGAAGACATCCAAATGGACAATAGACACGTGAAAAAGTGCTCAACATCACTCAGCATCAGGGAAATACAAATCAAAACCATAATAAGATACACCTCGTGTGGTATCAAGTGGCATACCTTGACCTCACACCAGTCAGAATGGCTAAAATCAACAAGTCAGGAAATAACAGATGTTGGTGAGGATGTGGAGAAAGAGGAACCTCCTACACTGTTAGTGGGAATGAAAGCTGGTGAAGCTATTCTGGGAAACAGTATGGAGGTTCCTTAAAAATTTGAAAGTAGAGCTACCCTCTGACCTAGCAATTGCACTACTTTGTACCCAAAGATACAAATGTAGTTATCCAAAGGGACATGTGCACCCCAGTGTTCATTGCAGCAATGTCCACAATAGCCAAACTATGGAAAGAGTCCAGATGTCCATCAACAGATGAATGGATAAAGAAGATATGATATATATATGTATACACACACACACACACCATTTGCAATGACGTAGATGGAACTAGATGGTATTATGCTAAGCAAAATAAGTCAATCAGATAATTATCATATGATCTCACTGATGTGTGGAGTTTGAGAAACAAGGCAGAGGATCATGGGGATAGAGAGGAAAAAATAAAATGGGATGAAACCAGAGAGGGAGATGGACCATAAGAGACTCTAATCTTAGGAAACAAACTGAGGGCTGCTGAAGTGGAGCTGGGGCTGGGAGGGATGGGGTGGCTGAGTGATGGACATTGAGTAGGGTATGTGCTATGGTGAGCAATGTGAATTGTGTCAGACAGATGAATCACAGACCTGTATCCCTGAAACAAATAATATATGTTAATGATTTAAAAAAAAAGATTCCACACTTCATTTACCATTGAGAAACTACCACTGGCCATAGTTTGCTATGGTAACAGAAAATTTTCACAATTAATTGAAACACTTAACATATTCTTTCTTTTTCAAATTGCATATCTTTGTGGGTCCATATTTTCTTCATGTATGTCCAACAAAACAACTGATTAAATGCAGAAGCAGATATGAGGAATAAGCGACCTTCCATTAAACTAGATTTGTGAATAAAATAAAATATCATTAAATAATTCATAATTTTAAAATTATTTGTTTTTGAAAACAGTTGTTTTTCATAAGAATGTTGTCTATAATAATATAGATTTAATACTGTCATCTTTAAGTGAATAAATTTTTAATTTTTTGTTTTAATTTTGAATGTAGTAAATATAGAAATAAACAAAAATATCTTTAACCTCCTCAATAATTTTCTAAGATTATAAACAGATCTTGGGATCACAACTTTTGAGATCCTCCCTTCTGTTTTATTCTCTTGGTTGACTGTTCTGTTTTTACCTAAGTGGCATACCCTCTTTACTGCAACTTTAGAAGAAATGTTGGCATTGAGTAAGGCTAGTTCTCTCACTTTCTTTTTCTTCTTCTTCAGTTCCTTGTGGAGGTGAAAATAAGGAAAGGAAGGTGAATTTTACCTTATATTTCAAATACTCAAGAGGCTAGTGGGGGGAGAGGATGGGTTAAATGGGTGATTTAATGGGGATGAAGGAGTGCACTTGTGTTAAGCACTGGGTGTTCTATGGGAATGTTGAATCACTATATTGTACAACTGAAACTAATATTACACTGTATGTTAACTAACTGGAATTTAAATAAAAACTTAAAAAACCTCAAGTATTATTTGAATTTGTGTTTTCATTTTTTTTTTTTTTTTTTAAAGATTTTATTTATTCATTTGACACAGAGAGAGAGATTACAAGTAGGCAGAGAGGCAGGCAGAGAGAGAGGAGAGAGGAGGAAGCAGGCTCCCTGCTGAGCAGAGAGCCGGATGTGGGCCTCGATCCCAGGACCCTGGGATCATGACCTGAGCCGAAGGCAGCGGCTTTAACCCACTGAGCCACCCAGGCGCCCTGAATTTGTGTTTTCATATACACATGCATTATTTATATAATAAAATTTAAACTGTGTAAAGTATTTAATAATATAAGACTGAATTAATATTAAAGATATAATAGCCCGAGTCATTTACAAATTCAAATGTCAGACCCTTTAACTCATCAACAATAGGATATGGCCATGACTCATGAAAAGGAAAAGAAGAAACTAAAATGAAGTCAACAGGAATGAGAATGTCACTAAGAAGAAATTGTTGATCTGAGAAGCATAAAATGTTCATATCAATATTGTTGGAAAAACACAGTATTTAATATGAATCAGAGATTTCTCAGTAATTAAACATGTTGGCAAGAATGCTGGATATATATATTTAGAGAGAAAGAGACTATGAAATGGATTATATATTATATATCATATTTTTCTTCTAAATTATCATAGCCATGCTTTTAAATAAGTAAACCTATAATCTTGCCTAGGATAAATATCAAGTTTAGAAACACATTACCTGACCTCCCTCCTTTAAATTACACTTATTTTATGATAAAATATAGATTCAGATGCTTATATGAAATAATACATAGATGACTTACACACTTTACTCAGTTTCCCCAAATGATAACATCCTACAAACCTTAGTGCAATATCACAAACAAGATATGAACAGTGATGATACATAACACATCTGTCACAACAAGAATTCTCCATACTGCCTTTTTACAACCACACCCTCTTTCCTCTTTCTCCTGCCTCTTCAGTAAGCCCTGGCAAGCACTAATATAATCTTCATTTCTCTAATTTGTCATTTCAATATTGTTATACAAATGAAGTTGTTAAATATGTAACCTTTTGGGATTGACTTTTTTCACTCAATATAATTCCCTTGAGATCAGTACAAGTTGTGAATATCAATCATTCCTTCCCTTTTTATGGCTATTATTCCATAGTATGGATACACCAGTTTGTTTAATCATTCACCCACTGAAGGACATCTAGATCATTTCCACTTTGTGGCTATTACAAGTAAAGTTGCTCTAAACATTTACAAACGTTATTATGTGAACATAAGTCTTCATTTTTCTGGGATAAATGTGCAGGAGTACATTTGTAGGTTTGTATGGTAAATGCATGTATACCCTATTTAAAAAAATCTGTCAAATAGTTTTCCAGAGTGAGTATAACATTTTAAATTCCAATCAGTAATATATAAGTGGTCCTATTCATGCACACCTTTGTCAATATTCGGTTTTGTCACTAATTTTTTATTTTTAGGCATCCATTCTTATAGGTGTGTACTGATATCTTTATTGTGGCTTGAATTTGCATTTTACTGATGAATAATGATGTGTTTAACATATTTTCATGTTCTTATTTGCCATCTGTATCCTCTTTTCACTTAAATGTCTGTTTATGTAATTTTCCATCTTCTAATTGATTTGTTTTATTCTTTAGCTCTGAGAGTCCTTTATATATTATATAAACTGGTCATTTGTTGGACATATGGTTTATAAATATTTTCTTCCAGTCTATACATTATCTTGCCTTTTTATTTGCTTGACAGTCTTTAATAGAACAAAAGTTTTAAATTTTGATGAAGCTCAATTATCAATATTTTCTTTGTGGATCATGCTTTTAGTGTATAATTGCCTAACTACAGATTTGGGTTAAAAATCTGAAATGTATATCAAAGATTTGTTTGTTTGCTTGCTTATGGGTGGCTAATGGTTTCAGCATTATTTATTGAAAAGGCCACCTTTACTCCATTGAATAGGATTTGCATCTTTGCAAAAAACCGGTGGGGCATAATTGCATGAATCTATTTTCTGATTCCTTTATTCTGTTCCACTGACCTGTGCATCCATACCTTCATCAATACCACACAGTATTTATTACTATAGCTTTATAATAAGCCTTGAAATTAGGTAAACTGTTCCCTTCTACTGTATAGTTTCTTTTTTTTCAAAATTGCTTTAGCAATTCAAGTTTAATTGACTTTCTGTATAAATTTTAGAATAATCTTATTTGTATCTACAAATAGTCTTCCTGAGATTTTGATAGATATTGCATTCAATCCTGTATATTAATTTGTGAAGAACTATATCTTTAAAATTTCAAAATACCCCTCCAATTTATGAACATAGTATAGCTCTCCATTTATTTAGATGTTATTTCAGTTCTTTCATCAGTATTACATAGTTTTCAAAAAATGAGTCTTGTACATGCTTTATTAAATTTTTACTGAAGTGTTTCAGTTTTTAGAGAGATTGTGAATGGCACTGAATTTTTAATTTCAGCATCCACGTTTATTAGTGGTATATGGAAATACAATTATCTTTTGCATATTTATTTTGCATCATTCATTTTTGTTGTTGTTGTTTTGTTTGTTTTTTTACTTTCAGTGTAGTTAACATGCAGTGTATTAGTTTCAGGTTTACAATATATGATTCAACAATTCCATGCATTACTCACTGCTCATCAAGATAAGCATACTCTTAATTCTCTTCACCTATTTCACCTATCTTCCCCACCCATCTCCTCTCTGATAACCATCTGTTTGTTCTTTCTAGTTATGAATCTATTTTTTGGTTTGTGTCTTTTATTTCCCCTTTGTTCATATATTTTGTTTCTTAAATTCCATATATGAATGAAATCAGATGTTGTTTGTCTTTCTCTGACCACCTTATCCCACTTAGCATATACTCTCTAGGTCCATCCATGTCATTACATCATTTGAAGTTGCTAAAATTATTTATAGTTCTAAGAGGATTTTTTGTTGTTTTTGTTTGTTTTCACATATTCCTTGATTTTTTTTTAATTTTTTATTTTTTTATTTGTCAGAGAGAGAGAGAGTGTGTGTGAGTGTACAAGCAGGGGGAGAAGCAGGCAGAGTGAAAAGTACAATCCCCCCTGAGCAAGGAGCTCTTGACCTGAGCCTGAGGTAGAGGCTTAATGGATTGAGCCATCCAGGAATCCCTCTGAGGTTTTCTACACAGGCATCCTGCTATCTGCAAAGAGAGTTTTATTTCTTTTTTTCAGACCTGTATGGTATTATTATTATTATTATTAATTTATTTCTCTTTCTTGCTATATTACTTTGCTGCAACTTCTAGCACTATATTGAATAAAAGGGGTGGAAGAACAGTTTTGCTTTGTGCTTGATATTAGGGGGAATAGCGTTCAGTGTATAATAATTAGGTATTATGTTAGTTGTATAATTTTAAAGTCTTCTTTATTATTGTTTTTCTGAGATATTTTATCATAAATAGACTGAATTGTGTCAAATTCTTTTTCTACATTAATTGATTAGACCATATGATTTTTCTTCTTTATCTTTTTAATATGGCAGATGTGGCTAGTACTGATTGACTTTTGAATATTGAGCCATTTTTCTTGCATTTCTGGAATAAACCCAATTTTCTCATATTGTATAGTTATTTTTATATGTCACTGAATTTTGTCTGCTAATATTTTGTTGGGAATTTTTGTTTATATTCTTGAGGATTATTGATCAGTGGTTTTCTTTCAATTTTTAAAACTGATTTTATCTGGTTTTAATGTAATAATAGCTTTAGAAAGTGAACTGAGAAGTTATGTCTTCTCTCTTATTTCCTGGAAGAGATTGTATAAACTGGTGTTAATTCTTTAAACATTTGGTGAAATTCTCTAGTAAAATCATCTGGGTCTGCAGATTTCTCTTTTGGGTGCTTTAAAATTATGAACTGAATTTTCTTAATAGTTATATAGCTGTTCAAATGGTCTAGTTCATATTAGATGAGGTGTGGTAGGGTTTTTTTGTTGCTGTTCTAATAATTTGTCTATTTCATCAAAGTTATCAATTTGTATATACAAAACTGTTTTTGATGTTCCCTAAGTATTCTTTTAACATGTCCAAGGAAGTGGTAAGCCTTATGTCATTCCTCATAATTGGTAATTTGTGTATTCTCTCTTTTTTACTTTGTCAGTTTAACTGGAAGTTTACAAATTTCATCTACTTTCATTTACAATTTACTATTTCTTTGTTTACTTGACATTCTCTATTGTTTTCCTGTTTACAATTTCATTGATTTCTGCTTTTATCTTTATTATTTCCTTTGTTTCCTTGCTTTGGATTTATTAGTTCTTCCTTTTCTAGATTCTTGAAGTGAAAGTTTGGATTATTAATTTGACCCTTTTCATGTTCTCTCTCTCTTTTTTTTTAAAGATTTTATCTATTAATTTGAGAGAGAGAGAGATAGCAAGAGAGAGCAGGAGTGATAGTGGGGCAGGGAGGGAGAAGGAGAAGCAGGCTCCCCACTGAGCAGGGAGCTCAATGCAGGGCTCAATCCCAGGACCCTGGGATCATGGCCTGTGCTGAAGTCAGATGCTTAAGTGACTGAGCCACCCAAGCCCCCCAACACTTTTATGTTTTCTAATACACACATTTAATACTATAAACCACCTTCTCGGCTTTAGTTGTGTCCCACAAATTTGATATATTTTTATTTCCACTCAAATGTGTGTGTGTGTGTGTGTGTGTGTGTGTGTTTATATACATGTATTTCATAGACAATTTCTGTTTCACTTGTACTTTATTTAGAACTTTTCTGTTTATTTACCAAGCCTTTGGAGATTTTCCTGAGTGTTAATTAGATCCTTTTGGTTCATAGTGTTATTTATTTATTTATTTATTTTTAGAGATTTTATTTATTTATTTGAGAGAGAGAGAGAGAGAGAGAGAGAGAGAGCACAAACAGGCAGAGTGGCAGGCAGAGGCAGAGAGAGAAGCAGTCTCCCTGCTGAGCAAGGAGCCTGATGCCGGACTTGATCCCAGGACCCTGGGATCATGACTTGAGCTGAAGGCAGCTGCTTAACTGACTAAGCCACCCAGGCATCCTGGTTCATGGTGTTATTGAGCTCTTCTGTATTCTTACATTTTCTGTCAAGTTGTTCAATCTTTTCGAGGGGGTAAGGGGAGTGCCAAATTCTCTTAACTGTAGCTGTGGATTTGTCTATTTTCCTTCTTCATTCTGTCAGTTATTTTGTTTTGCATAATTTGTAGCTCTGTATTTTAATGCATTCACATTAAGTTTATGCTTTTCCCCCCTTAGCCTTACTGAGGTTTAATTGACAAAAATTGTATACATTTTAAATGTAGGTATACATTGTAAAGTGGTTACCACAAATAAGCTAACTAACACATTAATCTCCACACATAGTTATTACCCCAATCCTTTGAATTGGTGAGAAAATTTAGGATCTATTTTTTAAGTAAATTTCAAGTGTATGATACAGTATTATTAACTATGATCATCCTGTAGTGCACTAGATCCTCAGAACTATTCATATTAGAAAGGAAAGTTTGTATCCTTTGACTAACATCTCTCCATTTCCCCGCCCTTCAGCCCTGGTAACCACCACTCTACTGCCTACTTCTTTGAGTTCAACAAGTGAAAGTTAGAGCAGGGAAAGGAGCAAAGGGAGAGGGAGAGGAAGAGAGAAACTTAAGCAGATAGTGTGGAGCTATTGCAGGGTTCGGTCTCAAGATTTGATCCCAGTACCTTGAGATCATGACCTGAGCCAACGCAGCCAGCCACTTATCTGACTGAGCCATCCAGGCATCACGGTAATTAGGATTTCAATATGAATTTTGGGGATTACCCAAACATTCGAACTACAGCAGATATATTCTTGGAAAGTGGGTAACATTTTAAAAACTAGGCTTAAGCAACAAAAATAAGTAAATAGTGATATTAATTAAAAATAATTTATTAGATATCTATTAATACTGTATAAAATGTCTTTATAATTTTTTTTCAATGAAAAATACATCTAGAATCTTGACTAGTACTTTAGGTGATGTGTTAGAGAATGGAAGTGTCACAGGGAGGTGATGAGCGGTTATTGTCACGGAGATAAGAAATGCAAAGTACTCAATGCAGTATCTGATACAGAGTAAATTCTCAACAAATATCAGTTTTATGTCTTCTTTTAAGGCATCCACAGACGCGATGGTGGGGAGAGACTTGGGGAAAGGTTTCGTCCTACTGTCTGCAATAAATATTAAAAGAAAAAAAAACACACTAATAATCATGATAAATCCTGATTTGACTTAAAAGCTTCTAACATTCTATGAAATTTATATGCTAAAGTTTTTTGTTTGTTTAAAGAGAAGTGAATAATATTTTAGAGAAGCCAATAATCTTTGTTATGCCTGATCTGTATAAATCTGCATGCCAGAATCATGCAATCACCTTTGCATACAATATACCTTTTTAAATTAATTTGTATTATTTAAAGAGCATACCAACCCCTTTATCAAACATAGAAGGCCAAAGTTGAGTAAAATTTATATAGAAAAGCTCATTTATTTTATTGTTAGACCTAAAATTTCATGGGAAGAATAAAAAAATATGCAGATGTGAATGATAATGTTACCTTTATCTTTTTTTTTTTTTTTGGATCACTTGTGTTTCTAAGATGACAAATAACATCAAATTAGTGAAAGAACTCAAAGCAGTTAACAGTCTTGCTTCCATAAAACCAAAAGTTGAGTAATATAGTCTACACATTTCACTAGACTTAGTCTCAGGTAAATGTAATGTAATGCTAACTGACAAATATTATACAAAGACAAAAATCTAATTTTCCCACATTTTTTTTTTTAAAGATTTTATTTATTCATTTGACACAGAGAGAGAGATTACAAGTAGGCAGAGAGGCAGGCAGAGAGAGAGGAGAGAGGAGGAAGCAGGCTCCCCGCTGAGCAGAGAGCCCGATGTGGGCCTCGATCCCAGGACTCTGGGATCATGACCTGAGCCGAAGGCAGCGGCTTTAACCCACTGAGCCACCCAGGCGCCCCAATTTTCCCACATTTTAAGGAATAATGTGTTATTGATATGAATTCTCTTCTATTGCCTGTGCAGATGGAATTACACATTTTGTTCCTTGTCTTAATTTAGAACAGTTTTGTGTTTCCAAAAAACTAAAAAGTAATTTTAGTCAATTACCATGTACTCTTTTTATAATTGTAATCATGCCAAATTATGTAATTACAAAATATTACAAGTATCAGCAATCATACACTGACAGCTTGTAATTATGTAATTACCATGTGGACTTATAGAATTATGACACCTAAAGATGTCAAAAGTATTTTAAGATGATTATTAGCTCTTTCCTAGTATTATGAATCTAATTGAACTATGTAGCATGTATACCAAAAAACAGGGACTCATTATGGAATCTGCAATTATAAATAGAAGAGAAAATAAAGAAAACTTTGGGACAAGTTATTTATTTTAAAATTCTCTGAAATATCCATTTTATATACACACATACTTTATATTATGACGAAAACATTAAAGTGTATTTCTTGAACACTATGGTTTTTCATGTCATTTAAATAATTCAAAATGGTTATATATTCAGTTATCCATATAAATGCATTTCTAGACAACCTATTCCTAAAAACAATGTATATATAATGCATAAGCATTTTTTGAACTAGGTGAAATTTCATATATATTCATCTAATCTAGTAACTATTTTAACATACTTAAAAAAATAGTGACCTGGATTAGGGGTGTTTTAAGAACTTTTTAAGCAACAGGAAGCCCAAAAGGCATGAATAAAACAAGACATATTTGCCTACATAAAAATTAATAACTCTGGTATGTTTCATTATGGTGAACTAAACTCACTACTGCCTATCTCTCCCACTGATTACAACTAATTACAGAAAGCAACCGCTTAACAGCTTTGAACAAATAAAAGGAAGCAATCACTTAAGGACTTTGAAAAGTAAACAAATAGAATGGAAAAGAAAGTAAAAACTTAAGGAAGATGCTCAGGAAAGGATGAGTTTCATTATTTTTATATATGTTTTTCTACTTTGTCTTGTGGCTTTGCATGAACAGTCCTAAGTCTAAGAGCTGCACAGCAAAGCAGGGAGGTAGATTACCTCTCTAATAGAAATCTTGTCTTTATGGTTGGGGAGAAGAACTTTAAAAACTGAACTCTACAAACAAGATAGTATGAGAATTATGGCAGAGAAGAGAATGCTGGGGAAAGGGATCTTATGATTATGTGCATGAATCTTCCTAAGACCAAGGTATGCCCCTGAGTTGTGCATGTGGCGGGAAAGACACAGATCAGCATACCAGAGATTTTGAGATATAAGCTGAATTTAAGCCATTAACCTCATCTAAAATTAATCATGAAAAAGCATGCACAAGAAACCCAAGTATCATAGTAAAGTCTTTGAAAATTGACTGAGATTCAAACCAACACACATAAAAGATGATGCATATATTATGGTCTAATACTAATCATGTTGATTGCATGTAAAATACCACCAATAATAACAAAAATAAAAATGAGTTTTTCCAGTGATTTATAATAAAAATAAGTATAATAAGTTATATAAAAGTTATATATAATTTATAATAAAAATGAAATAAAATGTAGAGACTATGCACCATTTTATTCCAAATTGCAATTCAAAATTAGTCAAGAAACAAAAAACATGGAAAACTTAACCAAACTACAAATTTAACCAAACTACAATGAAAGACAATCAACAGATGCCAACATTTGTATGAAATATTTATCAAAGAAAAATGATAAAGCAAATATTGGAACTAGGCTTCTTGTGGTAGAGGAAAACACACTTGAAAAAAATAGAAAGATAGAAGTTCTCATCAGAGGGGCACCTGGGTGGCTCAGTGGGTTAAAGCCTCTGCCTTTGGCTCAGGTCATGATCTCAGGGTCCTGGGATCAAACCAGCATCCGGCTGCCTGCTCAGTGGGGAGCCTGCTTCCTCCTCTCTCTCAGCCTGCCTCTCTGCCTACTTGTAATCTCCCTCTCTGTGTCAAATAAATAAATAAAATCTTAAAAAAAAGAAAGAAGTTCTTCTCAGAAACCAAAATACACTAAAAAGTACAATATTTGAAAAAAAATTAGATGATCCCAATAGCAAAATTGAAGTCACAGAGGAAAGGGTCAAGTAACATGGAGATAGATGAACTAAAATTATCTGGTATAAAAAACAAAAATATTTTTAAAAGATGGAATAAAGTTTCAGCTATTTTTTGAACCAATTTTAAAAGTTCTAATACTCATGTAATTGAAGTCTCAGTAGGAAGAAAGAAAGGAATTAGGAAGAAAGAAAGGAATTAGTGCGGAAAAAAATATTTAAGTGGCGCCTTGGTGGCTCAGTCATTAAGCGGCTGCCCTCGGCTCAGGTCATGATCCCAGGGTCCTGCCATTACATCTGGCTCCCTGCTCAGTGGGGAGTCTGCTTTTCCCTCTCCCTTTCCCCTGCTGGTGCTCCCTCTTCCGTTGTATCTTTCTGTCAAATAAATGAATAAAATCTTAAAAAATATATATATTTTTGAAAATGTAATCATCAAATATATCCCAAATGTAGTGAATGACAAAAATGTAAACACTTAAGAAGCTCAACTTCAAGCATAAGTCAATGCAAAGAAAATTATGCCTAGAAAAATGATTATCAAACTGACAAAAAGCAAATATAAATTTAAAAATGTCCAAAGTATCCAGAAAAAATAAGCAACACATTAAATACATAAGAAAAAGTATTTGAATCATGGAGGATATTTCATAAAATCCATGGACTCTAGAAGACACTGGAACATTATGTTTAAAATGTTATGATAAAAGTATGGTAAATGTGAATTTTATGTCCAAAAAAATATTCAGTTAAAATGAAATGAAAGTCATTGCTAGGTACAGGAAGGCTATGAGGCTTAGTTACCAGTGGACCTGTGCTAAAAGAAATGCTAAATAAATTTCTTACAGTTTCAGAGAAATGATATTAGAGGGAAACCTGGTTCTTGAACAACAAAATGGTAAATCTCTAGGAAAATATAAAGTGGTTTCTATCTAAAATATTATATGTATAACTACTGAAAGCAAAACATATATGTCCACTGGTACATATATAAGTACATGCATAAATAAACAATCTGGCATGCTTTTCGTTGTATGTAGACTTCATTATGTGTAGCAACTATAAAAAATTGGTTGAGGTGGGGTAGTGGGTAAATGGATCCATATGGTTGCAAGTCTTCAAAATTTTACTTGGGGCGATGAAATATTAACTATAAATAGATGGAAAGTATGAGCTATGGGTATTGGAATTCCAAGAACAAGGACTAAAAAATTCAATCTAAGGAGGTATAGCTAAGTACTATATATAAAACAAAATGGAATACTAAAATATTCAAATAATTTTTTAAAAAGCAGGGAAGTGAAACAAGGAGAAGTAATAACAGAGAAGATAAATAAACACAAATAATAAATTAATAAAAAACATGAAAATATATCCCACCAAATCAGAATTATATTAATGTAATTGGCAAAAAAAAAGGTTGAAGACAGATAATGCCCAATTATGTCTTGTCTACATGAATGTCTACGTCTACATTTTAATTATCAAGACAGATTTAAGTGAAAAAGTAAAATGATTTTTTCAAATATAAACACTAACAAAAGGAAAGCTGAGTACATATACTAATATTAGAAAAGCAGATTTCAGATCAAGGGATATGACCATGAATAAAGAAGGATATTACATAATCATGAAAGTATAAACTCACAGAAAAAAGTTATAATAAATGTTTATTAACCTAATAATGAAATCTCCAAATACATGAAGCAAACACATAACTGGGAGAAAAAATAGGCAGTTTCAGTCTGAGGCTTCAACATTCTTATTTTAGTACTCTACTGTAGAAAGAAAAGTAGTAAGGATATTAAGGATCTGAAGAACATTATTTACCAACATGACATAGTTGATATTTATGGAAGACTCTATCAGTTTGATAGAGTCTGTTTGCTTCTGTTTGAAGCATACACTTTCTTTTCAAGTGCACTTGGAACATTTATCAATGAAGGCTATATCCTAGATATAACATGTTTATTACAATATTAAAATTAGTAAATAAATTTACCATAAAATGACTACAGTAGAAATCAGTAACAGAAGGATATTCCATAAAAGTCACCAAATAATTTGATATTAAAATACATGCTATTAAATAATCAATGGATATAAGGAAGTTACAAAGGAAATTAGACAATATTTCAAATGGAATGAAACTGAAGCATATCAAAATGTGTGATATGTAGACAACCCAGGGCTTACAGCAAAATTTATGGTACTAAATATTTACATTAGAAAGAAGAACGATCTCAAGTCAATTACCTAAATTTCCATTTTGAAAAACCAGAAAAAGGAAAGGAGATTAAAACCAAATTCATAGAGGAAAGAAATAATAAAGATAAGGGCAGAAAGATAATAGAAAATATCAGTAAAACAAAAATAAGATTAATATAGTTAATCTCTAGCCAGACTGACTCCAAAATACTGGTTTAAGAAATGACAGATGGGAGGGTGCCTGGGTGGCCCAGTGGGTTAAAGCCGCTGCCTTCGGCTCAGGTCATGATCCCAGGGTCCTGGGATCGAGGCCCGCATCGGGCTCTCTGCTCAGCAGGGAGCCTGCTTCCTCCTCTCTCCTCTCTCTCTGCCTGCCTCTCTGCCTACTTGTAATCTCTCTCTCTGTGTCAAATGAATAAATAAAATCTTAAAAAAAAAAAAGAAATGACAGATGGGATATCACAAAAAATACCGTAGATAATAAAAGGATAATAAGAAAACATCATGAACCATTTTATGCCAATAATTATACAATTTAGATACTACGGTTCAATTCCTTGAGGAAGTGTTCACCCAAAAAATAGAGAAAGAGAGAGGGAGAGAGAGAAAGCAATTTTGAATAGTATTTATTAAAGAAATTGAATTCATAGATGTAGCCTTTTAGAAAAGAAAATCCTGGCCCAGATGTCTTCATCTATGAATTGTTTAAAATGTTTAAAGAAGATTATACCAATCCTATGCAAATTTGTTTTGTGAAACCACTATTATATTGATATAAAAATAAAACAAACACATTATAAGAAAATAAAATTACAAATTAGTGTCCCTCATGAATTTATATGCAAAAATTATAAGGAAAAGAATTGCAAATAGAATTCTGCAATATATAAAAAGATATATTAAGAACAAAAGGGAATCATTTTGAGAATGTAAAGCTAATTCCACATTTCAAACCCTATCAAACCTCACATTAGCAGACTGAAGAAAACTATACAAATTTCTCAGTAAATAGTTATAAAATATCTGACAAAATTCAGCCTCTATTCATGATAAAAACTCTCAGCAAAATAGAGAAGGGAACTTCCTTAGCATTATAAAGAACATCTACAATGAAATATACAGCTAATATAAAAATTAATGATGAGTAATAGGATGCTTTCTCCCTAAAATTGGAAACAAAGCAAGTATATCCATTCGTACAAATATTTATAGTGATTTTATTCATAATCATCAAAAAAGGAAACATACCCAAATGTATTTCATCTTAATCTTAATCTAGTGAATAGTTAAACTAACCGTGATGCATCCACATAATGGAATACCACTCAACAATTAAAAGTAGCAATTTTTTCATACACTACTTGAAAGAATTGCAAATTCATTTTTCTAAGTGAAAAAGCAAGCTCAAAATTGCACATTTTACATACACACATATATATACATATATACATATGTATACATATTTTTTCCAAAATATAATATCTATTTCCCTTTCATGAACAGTCTGTAATCATCACAATTCTGAGAACTAAAAGCAGATTAAAGGTTGCCATGTGTTTGATAATGGAAGGGTGACATAAATGAATTTAATGGAACTGTTCTGTATTGTGATTATAGTGGTGACTAAACGGCAGTATGCATCTGTCTAAACTGTATGCCAGAAGAAAATAAAAATGTATGCCAGAGAGTTTTGTCAGAGATTCAGCATAAAAAAAATCAGGTATGTGTCAAATGCAATGGTAAGCTTCACAATTACAAGTGCGAGGAGTGGAAATGAATGATTGTTTAAACTACTCTCTCTCCAAGGAAAGCTAAATAAAGTCTTCAGAACCTAAAGACTATATTCTGATTTTTGATTGATATTATAGGTATGTATATCATTATTAAAATGAAAACTTAGAAAGTCATCCTCTTCACCATTTTTCTTTAGATTCTTGGCAATTTTCAAACATCTGAATATATTATGAAACATGTTAGGAACAGTTTATTTAGAAATAAATATGACAAAGCCTCTGCCTATGAACATTGAAGAGCGAACATCAGGGGTAATTTGAAGTCTTTATAAATGTTAATGAAAAAAAAGAAGGGTAAGCATATGAGCGAGGTTTATGTTAAATAAATATATTGATATTTTGAGCAAAGTATTCCTCAGATTCTTTAAAGTGTAAATATTCGAGTCAAAAAAGACATATATTATGGTGTTTCCTTAAATTACATAAACTCAGTCAAGAATTGTTTATAAGGCATTTATTAGGAATACAGTTATAAAGAGAAAACATTAAGGAAAGCTTATGTAATACAACACAAGAAATGCTCAGCTTGCCATAATTATGGAAAAAGCAATATAACTTTATAAATTCTGAAAATCAATAAAGAAGTGATTGTAAGGATGTAGCCTTAGCTATACAAAAGAATCAGATTTGGAAGGCGAACTATATGAACTACTCCTAAATTATCAGCATCTTGATAATCCAGCCAATGAAATAATATACAGTTGACCCTTGAACAACACAGGTTTGAATTATGTGGGTGTACTTACATGAGGCTTTTTTTTTCAATAAATTATACTGCTGTCAATGTATACTCTTTACAGTTTTTTAAATAACATTTCCTTTTCTTCAACTTCATTGTGAGAATATTGTATATAATACATATAGCATCCAAAATATGCTTTGATTGTTTGTTTATGTTATCAGTAAGGTTTCCAGTCAATGGTAGACTATTAGTAGTTAAGTTTTGGAGAGTCCAAAGTTATATGCAGATTTTCAACTGTGCAGGGGTCAGCTAACTCTGATTCTAACCGTGCATTGTTTAAGGGTCAACTGTATATGTTGTCCAGCACCGTATCTATCACCTTGCAGAAACACAGTAAATAATGATTTTTCTGAATTGGGTTTATTTTTGCCCCTCCCCCCTTTGAAAGTGAAGTTCCATGTCCAAAATTAAGAGTGCCAAACCAGCTCCTTCTGGGAGCATATTAAAATTGCTTTGCCCTTTTTTTTCTTTCTTTCCTTTCTCCCTTTCTTCCTTTCTTCCTCCCTCCCTCCCTTCCTCTTTCTCTCTTCCTTTCTCTCTCTCTTTCTTTCTTTTCTTTTCTTCCTTTCTTTCTTTCTTTTTTTCTTTCTTCTTTCTTTTCTTTTCTTTCTTTCTTTCTTTTCTTTTCTTCCTTCCTTTCTTTCTTTTTTTCTTTCTTCTTTCTTTTCTTTTCTTTTCTTTTCTTTCTTTCTTTCTTTTTCTTTCCTGCCACTTTCACTGGTCTTCTAATATTGTAGACTAATAGGTATTTCCCCCTCACACTCTGAATTCAGATGAGGAATTGAGTTCTGGAACTGTTCCATTTAGACATTTATATGATGGTTAAACCCTTTTTAAAAAAGATTTATTTATTTATTTTAGAGAGAGCACAAGTGAGCTGAGGGAGGGACAGAAGGAGAGAGAGAACACTGAAGTAGATGGAGAGCTGAACCCAGGGCTCAATCCCAGGACCCTGAAATCATGACCTGAGCAGAAACCAAGAGTTGGCTGCTTAACCGACAGTGCTACCCAGGCACTCCTGACCAAACCTTTTTATTTGCCCTCTGCCCATTCTATCTACCTAATTTTTACGCTGTTTACATTTTCTATAGTTTTCTAGTTGACAGTATAATTTTTTTAATTCAAACTCTTTCTTGCATTAGGAATTTCTGTCTATAGTTGGATGGACATTCCAATCTACCAGAAACTTGGGCCCATGTTCCCTTATTTTTATCTTTTTTTTTTAAGATTTTATTTATTTATTTGACAGAGAGAGACACACACACACACACACACACACATCAAGAGAGGGAACACAAGCAGAGGGAGTGGGAGAGAGAGAAGCAGACTCCCTGCTGAGCAGGGAGCCCAATGTAGGGGACCCAAAGGCAGAGGCTTAAAGACTGAGCCACCCAGGTGCCCCCTATTTGTATCTTTTTAATCTTGGAATCTATCCTTCTTGACCTTATCTCCTTAAATTCTAAACCATTGTTGATTTCAATGTTTTCTTCAAAATATGTATGAAAAACACCCATCCCAGCTTGCCTTTCCTTCTTTTCTTCCTTTCTCCCTTCCTCCACTATTCATGTCAATCCATAAGGATAAGAAAGTTGAATGAAAGCATTAGATTTGGGTGCCTGGGTGGCTCAGTGGGTTAAAGCCTCTGCCTTCGGCTCAGGTCATGATCTCAGGGTCCTGGGATGGAGGCCTGCATTGGGCTCTCTGCTCTGCAGGGGGCCTGCTTCCTCCTCTCTGCCTGCTTGTGATCTCTCTCTCTCTGTCAAATAAGTAAATAAAATCTTAAAAAAAAAGCGCATTAGATTTATTCAATAAATACTGGATTTCAAAAATATTAATTTCATTCTGAAAAGTCTTTCCCTTAAGGTGCTAGTTCTATAAAATGAATTGCTGTGCTTTGCTAAAGCTTACAGATAATATTTTGTTCAAACCAATGCACAATTAAAATCAGGACTATCCTGGTTTTATATGAGCTCTTAACAATTTACTTTTAGCTTTGTGGAGCTCAAACTTCACAAAGAAGTTTGCAAACCCTTACAGTGTCCTTACTTGCCATATTGTGTTTTTGGATCAATAGTTTAGGTGACAGATTAGAATACATAACTATTTCCCCAGTGCCCATACCTCTGCTTCACAGATGAATTAAGAGTTTTTCCAGACAAATCTGGCATCTAGTACTACTCACAATTTCATTATAGCAGTTCTTTCTTTATGGCATGGTATGATTTTAATTGTTTCTTTAGGATTATATCTGGCTTTAAATATGCAAAATTTTATTTTGGAATGTATGTTTTAGGGAATCTTTGAGCAAATTGCATCTGATATGATTTAAAATCCTCAACTTTTTCAGTTTTACATAAAAATGTGTTTTTGGACTCAAAATTTTCTTCTTGTATGATTTATAATTTCTCTAGTAAAACTTAATTTTTTGTTTAGTTTTTTTTTCTTTCACCCGGTATTGAAGCAAGTTAAGAATCCCAACAATATTAACATTCAGGGCAACTATCTTCCTAAATAACAGTCTTCAGTATGTTTAACATGTAACAAGATAAAAACTCAGTTATCTTTTTGCCATATCAATATTTAAAAACATTTGCCCCTCCGAAAATAGAATATGGGCAATAACCAAAAGAAATACATTCTAGTGTATGCCACATAAACAATTTTAAGACATCAAAACAACCTTTCTCTCTCTCTCTCTCAAATAAATAAAATCTTGGAGTGCCTGGGCGGCTCAGTTGGTTAAGTGACTGCCTTTGGTTCACGTCATGATCCCAGGGTCCTGGGATGGAGCCCTGCATCAGGCTCCTTGCTCAGTGGGGAGCCTGCTTCTTCTCCCTCTGCTACTCTGCCTGCTTGTGCTCTCCTGCTCTCTCTGTCAAATAAATAAATAAATAAAATTAAACAAACAAACAAACAAACAAACATCTTTAAAAAATGGGGAGGGGAGGTGGTGGGAGTGGTACCTGGGTGGCTCAGTCATTTAAGTGTCTGCCTTTGGCTCAGGTCATGCATGATCTCAAGGTCCTGGGATCCAGCCACAGGTAGGGCTCCCTACTTAGCAGGGAGTCTGCTTCTCCCTCTCCCTCTGCCCCTTCCTCCAGCCCTTGAGCATGCTCTCTCTCCTTCTCCCTGTCTCAGATAAATAAATAAAATCTTAAAAAAAAAAAAAGGCACACACTCTTACCACTATATCACCTATATTGATACAAGAAAATGTATTCTTTCTACAGAGGTATGAGTTAGACAACTTTTCTTTAAAAAGGGAATTTCAGCTATGTATTTATCATTAGGCAGATGAAAAATGTAATTCCTTAAAGTGCAAAAAATTTTGTAGAAAATGAGAGTATAGGGATACCTGGGTGGCTCAGTCAGTTAGGCATCTGCCTTCAGCTCAGGTCATGATCCCAGGGTCCTGGAATCATGTTCCACATCAGGCTCCTTGCTCAGCAGGTAGCCTGCTTCTCCCTCTTCCTGCTTGTGCTCCCTCTCTCTCTCTCTCTCTGACAAATAAATTAAATCTTAAAAAAAAAATGAGAGTTTACTTTGTTGGTACTTGTGTTGGTGCCATTTATACCAGCACTTTAAGAGATTATCTGGAGAAAAGGGGATGCATTTTTCCTTATAGCTTTCATGATTAAAGGAATCATTAATTTCCCTTGGTTTTAATTTTCATCCCATGTCACAAATTTCTGGAGCCTGCTTTATTCCATTCTAATGGAAAAATTTACTTCTGTTCTCAGGATGAATTTTGAAAGTACTAGATTGCTTATGTATTTATGATTAGCCAACCTCTATTGCAAAGTCAGTTTTCATTGATTGGAATAAAAATTGTTAATCTCCATTTTCTAGTGATCAAATGTATGTTAGCCTAGTATATTACAAAGGCATATAAATGATTTTAAAGGTTTTTATTTATTTATTTATTTTAGAGAGTGTGGGGAGGGCAGAGGGAGAGAGAGAATCACAAGCAGACCCTTTGCTGAGTGGTGGAGCCGTACATGGGGCTTGATCTCAAGGCGCTGAGATAATGACCTGAGCTGAAATTAAGAGTGGGACACTTGAATAACTGAGCCATCCAGGTGCCCCAGTATATAAATGATTTTAATCCACAATGGATACTCATTTGCCCAGACTGAAATTTCTCTAAAAGTGTGCTCATTTGCCCAAGGTTGAGGCTTTTCTACACTTTAACTCCAACACTATAATGAAAGTATAATGTACAGTTTTATAGCACAGGAATCTATTATAATATTTTTGTAAAACTACTAATGAGTATTTGGACACATTATTTATGAGCAAATAAATGTATTTATCTTGATAAAATATTGCTGATAAAAACATACTTAATAGAGCTTAGTATTTGATACCAGGAGATAATTTTTGTTTCCAAATTTTATGGCAATTATAAGCAGTCAGATGGAGAAGCACAATATTCTAGACATACTGATCTCTCCAAGTCCTTCAAGCTACTTTGTTTTATTTGTTAACTTACTAGAAATGTAAGAGGAAGGCTGTTTACCAGGAGGGTAGTGGTTCTATAGGGAATTTGAATAATGGACAGTAGAGAAAGGAAAGGCCTAATTCTTCATTTATAATATTTCCTCTGTAAAAGGAAAAATCATTGCTCACAGCTAGTCCTTGACTGCTGGATATGGAACCTTTTTTTTTTTTTTTTTTTTTTTTTTTTGNGCCTAAACTGATAGTGTTGCTGTTCCTTCTATGGATCAGTGTCTGATAATCAAGGAGATAGACTCTTGAGAAAGTCAGAGTAAATTTATCAGCATCATTTTGTTTGACTGCTGGACCATTTTTAAATTCAACATTTCAGTGAATTCTGAAGCCACAATTTTCCATATAGAAAATGAAAGGCCTAACAGCATTCAGAAATTTTATATGACCCAAAGTATTTCATGTGGAATTTTGTGTCAAAAATGAAGAATGAACTTTGGAAGCAAAAGTTTCAATACAACAGTTTATTCAAAGATGTTTCATCACTATAAGCTATGGAAACCTCTATAGTTAGGCATATGTCCTTGATAATGTCCTGATGATCAAAACACGTAGAACCATAAGTTGTGACCATTATTGTTTAGTTTTCCCTTTTCCTTGAAGCAGTTAATTATGTTATTGCCAAACTAGTGCAATGGTGTTTTTTAGGGGTAGACCCCCTTTGTGCAATGGAGACATAATGATTCAGACTGAGGAGCCTTTAGTAGATCCGGCTCTAGAGTTGGCAACAGATATCCAAAATTCCTCGATATTGATCATAGATATCAAATTGAAAAAGAAAAGGAAGAGGGCTTTAGAAAAATGAAGTAGGATTAATATTCAAGGCTTATTCTACACATTACTGCTTAAATTATCCAGACTCACATGAATTCATAAGAATGGGAATTTACATTCCCATCTAAGGAAGATCATAGTTCTTAAGGATGGTAGCTACATACATAAAGAAATATGTAAAGTTAAAGAAGGCTGTCCTATATCAGCTGTATTATTTCTTTACTGTGTGAGGATAGGTACTTGGAGGTATGTATTTTATACCCTATTTCTTTATAGTGCTTATTTTTCTGATTTTGTGGAGGTCAAGAGAAAATGTAGAAAATGCATGAACATGAAGGTCATTATACTGAGGTTCTGTTAGGTGATAAAATAAGAGGATATTCGAAGATGACAACCATGCAAAACATCTGGCATTCTGTCACCTGAATATTTTTATAACTAAACTGCTACATGTGCTTTTGTGAGCTTGTGCCAGATGGACGCCACAATTATATACTACAGTGAATTACTGGTCTCGGTGGGAGGACATTTGCATGTTTCCCCTTATACCATTTATGCACTCAGGGTAAGAAAGGCCTGCAAAAAAGAAACCAAAGCAAATGTTTAAAAATCCCTAACCTGCTCAATTTAATTTTTTCTGTGATTATTGGTTGCTTTATACATTAATAGAAAATTTCTAGATTGCTAGTATATTTTGGCAATCAATATATATTGATATATATTATCATATAATAATATTGATACCTAGATGAAAATAACAGCAATCTGATGCCCACCAATTATCTTTTGCATAAGGGGAAAGACTTAGTCCAGGGACAGACATAGCATATAAAAATAAATTCTTTCATAAAATTCTTTATATATATATTGATTCCCTTGGAATTCTTATTAACTTGAGATATCAATGCCTGTATTAACAGTGGAGGTATTAGTCCTATACACACAGTAGCTCACTCCCCAATTGGCAGCATCTGTCTTCTTCTTCTTTTTTTTTTAATTATGTTATGGTACTCACCATACAGTACATCATTAGTTTGTGATATAGTGTTCCATGATTCATTGTTTGTGTATAACACCCAGTGTGTCTTCTTCTTACTGTGTGTCTATACCATCTTCTCAGTAGATACTGAGTACCAACAACTGCTTTCAGGTGCTTTGGGAACTTTTTACTGTATCTAGTACAGATAGCACTGGTTTCTTTTTAAATAAATTCTTTGGAAAATGTAACCCTTAACAGGACCTAGAAAGTAATTAATAACTTAATTGTTAGATATATACATATATTCATAAATAAAAAAGAGAAGACATTGTTATTTTCTAAGATTCTAATTTGGACCTGGTATTAGATAAATAAATTATATAATATAATCTTTATAAAGATGTTTAAGGAAGGTAACATTATTCTGCTTTCACCCTATGGAAATTCAGCAATGAGGAAGACAACTCGAACAGGGGCAATCATTGTATAAGTGGCAGAGGGAGAAGTAGAGCTAAACTCTGATTATCAACAAGATCCATGGGTTTTTCACAATACCATACCAATACACATATAATTAACTGCAATAGCATGACTCACTAAGATAAATTATTGCTTTCAGAAATAATTTTTTCCATCCTTCACTGATATCTGTGAAACCCAGCCCTGTTTGGGTTTCTTAACAGGGTTAAGAAGCTCTCTTAAGTCTGGACTTCAGAACCATGGATTTTGAACCATGTAATTATGGCTTATAATGCAGAATAAATGAACAGCAAATAAATTCCAGAAACTTTCTTCCTTATTTCACCTATATAGAAATATTCAGTGTTACTATGTTGGCTTTGCTAATGCATTTTTAAAAATTAAAATCCCAGGGGTGCCTGGGTGGCTCGGTCCTTCAGCATCTGTCTTCTGCTCAGGTCATGATCCCAGGGTCCTGGGATTGAGCCCTGCATCAGGCTCCCTGCTCAATGGAAAGCCTGCTTCTCCCTCTCCCACTCCCCTTGCTTGTGTTCCATCTCTCGCTGTGTCTCTGTCAAATAAATAAATAAAATCTTCAAAAAAAAAAAAAAAGAAAGAAAAAATCCCAGGGCTGTGATTTCTCAGGATAGGATAAGGCAGGTGTGAAATAGTCAATATCTCATAGTCTTAGTAGAAAAAAAACCAAAAACAAAACAAAAAAACCTTCAGGGACTACTTTGATTGCAAATTTATTTGTAATAGTTTGATTTCTATGGGTTCATCAACTCTAGAAGTGTGAGAAAATGGAATGTTACTAAATCTAGATTTTGATGGTTGCTTGGTTGATGTAAATGGGGAAAATGAGTCAGTAAATTGGTAGCCATATTTCATTTCAGAGTCACATATTTAGTAAGATGTATCTAATATTATTTACCATAAATATAGAACACATTTAACATCAATTTAGAAACAGTTATTCTGTAGAAATACAGTCCATCATTTCCAAACACTGTGATCTATCTTAATACAAGGACCCTCTCTGGCCATTCTCCTGAGCTTTGGATATGAGTAAAGATAGCTAGGAAGATTTCTTTAGTTTTACCCACACTTTGATAAGGCAGTGCTGTGTAAAAGTGTTCTAGGATAGACTGTAATCCAGTAGCTTGCAACTATAACTTGGATATGGCAACACTTCAATGCAATACAATTTCTGTTCCTTCCTGGATGAATCATAGAGAGGAGCTGGAACTTTGTTTCGTTGGTTGAGTTTTCCCTTCAAGTTATCCCCAGCTGGATGGGAGGTATTAAAAATCAGTTTGAGCAAGTTTGAAGATGAAAACTTGCTCAAATAGCACCGAGAACATTTTATAATGCAACGCTAAACCACAACCAGCAGACTTGAGATCTCTGTCTATTAAGCAAAATCTCAGATTTGTTTGGTCGTCATATTTCAACATGTGTCATTCCTTCCAGGAAAAGTGCTGAAGGAAATAATCTCATTGCATTTTTATTATCTATTTGAAAGTTGCAGTTAGCCCAAAATATATAAAATATACTTTATATACACACAGTCATAGTCACATTGAAATATGCTTCACAATTATGACGAACATGTTCATAAATAATTTAAGCTTTTCATTGCAAACCTAGCAACAACAAAATCCTTCCTCTATGGAGAAAAATTTTTTGCAGATGTAGTAACTTCTGCAAAGTAATACAGTGAAACAAAATAAATTATATTTTACCATTTCTTCTAACTAAGGAAACACTCCCTTTCCTCTACAATTAAAACAAAAAGCTTATTATGAAAGTAGATTTAAGCCAGAAGAACTATTAACCCTTTTTGCTAGATTGCCACAATAAATCAGTCATGCATGGACATCTGGAATATACAGTATTCACCAAGTTAGTTTCTAACTAATACTACTTTAATTGATAAAGGATTATTTTTTTGCTTCTTGCCCTACTTCAGAAAGAATAATTATTCAGAATTCACAAATTTCTGTGTTAGTTGAAGAAATTGTGACAATATTCATGTTATTTTTCCTCCTGTGGTTCTATATAGCTGTCCATATACACTTTTGAATCAATTTCTCACTTGAAATCCTTTTGCATCAAAAAAACTGAACAAATAATCCTGATGTTAGATATATTGGAGAAGTTAGGAGGACAGGTATTTAAATACTTGACAGGTATCATTAAAACATAAGTATGTCTTTAATTACTTATGAATACAAATTTGATGGGTCAGTGACTATGACAAATAATCTACCATGCTTACATTACATAAGATAGATAAGACAGATACATAAGATAGATAAGATACATTCTGAATTCAAGTATTTTACCTCATAAATCAGATGAACAGCAAAGTGAAAATTCAAAAATTTTTAAGAGATTTAAGTTAAAGAAATGAAGTCTATTATTAGCATTGTTACAGAAAATAAACTCCTATTTATATTTCAAAAACTGAATTGATATACCTGTTTAATTGGTGAAAGTAAGTCCCCCAAATGTAAATGATGGGTTCTATATTACTTGAGATTAATTTGTTATATATGAAACAATAATGAGTACAGAATGATAGAAGAAGCAAGATTAAGAGTATATTCCAAATGCCATATATATGGTAAATGCTATTAGATTTCTTGAGAGAGTAGAGCCCCTATGGGATGGGATGGCTAGATTCAACTTTATGGAGGTAAAGGGCTTTACAGGGGAGGGACAATCAGAGTGGAGAAATTGACTATTCCAATTGAGTTAAGATCCAGGGAGATTCACTTTTTATCTGGTACTCAAGAGCTAACTCTTCCAATTTTAACCTGGCAATAAAAATTTCAGAGTTTCCAGAGTACAGGATCTAATTTCATGGTATTCTGTTTTTGGAGTTCTGAATAAACCTCATCATCTGAATGTAATGGAAAGGAGATTTGAGATCCATCTCCCTGAGTTTGTCTTTGAATATCCTTGAGCAAATCAAATTCAGAGGTTTTGCCCTGCAGTTATTCCGAAATTTGCTGGTAAAGTTAGAAGTTGTAAGATCAATGTTTGAATGGAATAGGGGGAGAAATGAAGGCAGGGTAAGGTGAAATTAACTTTCTTAGTAACGGGTATCAAAATTCATTATCTTCTCTCCTCAGCTTTGCTTCCTTAAACAACCATCCTCTTGTCGTTGTTTAAATGTAGATAAATTCTTTTTGACTCTGGGCAAAAGACATCTCATTTCCTACTTTTTTGTGACAGCACAAAACCTGAGAGTGCCATGGCAGATGTTGACTGCTGCTGTTGTTGGTATTTATCCTTATTTTATGTAGAAGCCTAGGAAATCTTTTTACCACATTCTTTTTGCCAATAACTTTCATTGATTTTAATTCGTTACATGAATTTTTAATACAGCCAAGATATTTCTAAATGATTTTTCTCCTTTTTATAAATTCAAGGTCATCATAAAGAACTATGTATTAAACTTGGTCCATATATAAGTAGCACCAGCATGAGAAAAAATTCCCATTCAGTTATTTTTATCCATAAGTCCAAATGGCAATTCAAGACCTATTCTGTGAAAGTTAAAAACTGAAATATAGTATAAAGTGAAAGTTTGTATTCCATATTCACCTCTTTTGCTTTGTTTACTATTTCAATGACCATCTTCTCCATGAGATGTAAAGTTCTGAGAGGACAGATATCATTCCTGCTCTATTCAGTACTCTACACCAAGTATCTGGCATGATACTAACTTTTTTTTAATAGGCACTCCATCTTTGTTGCATGATAGAAATAAGCCTTATTTCCAACAATAGTAATTAAAGAATGATTCTCAAGAAATAAGTGTCAGCTTTCACTCACTTTCCAGTATAAAAAAGAAAAAAAAGAAAAAAGACATGTCAATAACACAATTGAGTTTATTAGAATATTAAGTATTAGGGAAACTACCTGAATATGATAACTCTTTTCATAGCAGTTGGTACCTACACTTCCATTCTTTTCCTTATATCCATTTGAACATTCATGGGATGCTCATAAATTCTGCCTCATCTGGTAAGTGAATATATTTACTGTCAATGTGCCTACTGCCCATTTTCTATTAGTTACTGTTTTTCCAAAATTTTATCTTGGTCCAAGCCATCTAGCACATGCTGGTCAGTCAAGTGCACAATTCCAGTTTACTGTGAATGGGAAGTATTCCTTATAATAATGATTTACAATGGTAATTTGCTTCTCTCAGTTCAATTTACTCAGGAATTTTTTTTACAACCTCAAATATTTGAAAAATCAAAAATAGGAATCATTATTTTTCACCTCCTTTCTCATTATCTATTCCTGAACTTGTGTTATGATTTTCTTTTATATTTTATGGTGTATAAATTGTATTTTTCTTGGATTTAGCACTCTGAGTTATAACTACAATAATGAATAATTTTGTTATCCAAAATGGGGTACTTTCAAGAATGGAATGATGTGTTTGTAATAATTAGGCAGGAAAAACAGGCATAAACCAGCAGTATCCCAGGGAAAATTGTAGCCCAAATTATATTCATATATCAGTGAACTATTTGCCATAATCTAATTTATGATTATCTCTGTAGTCAAGAAATCCCAAATTTAGCACTGCTGTTTTTCTGGCTTATGACATAAACACATACTATATATTTATTTTACTTTGCTTCAGTAAACATTTGTCTATATGTGAGAATGCACTGTGGGAGAGACATTATATCTTTGACATCATTGTTGTGTATTTGGAGATACAAAGAAACATGAAATATAGTTCTCCAAAAAAGGCATTTAAAAAGTAGACAAATGTGTATGAAACTAATACCTATATGAAATTCTGTTGAATATAAATAGATGAACTAGTATTAAGGAGAGAGACATTTTTTATTTTTACAAGAAAAGTAAGATGAATTTTGAAGAATGGGTAAGATTTATAATAAAATATACATCATGGCAATCACAATCTAATGAGGAATCAAGAAATTTAGTGAAATGATTATCTTTGATAAAAGAGCTACTAACCCAACAGGATAGTGAAATAAACTTGAAATTAGCGGTAACAAGAAACTGCCGTCATCTATACACTGAACAAAGAAGGCAAGAGAATGTCCAGAGTCAAAGGGTACCAAGGTCACCTAGCAGAAGTGGGAAGTAGGATGGTCCTCACTCACTGAAGCTGGAGCATCAGAGGTGATGCAGTAACTTTGGGAGAGGCAAAGAGGGAAGGAGATTAGTTCTCTGACTTTGTCTTTTCTCTTGCTCTCCAATTCTCTGCCTGCAACTTTGTTGACTAAATGCATCTGGAAGCCAGCTGACACAGAAACCTGGAGAAGAGAGGATTCTGGAATGCCAAGTAGACCAATGCAGGGGAGGGACCATATATATTAAAAAAAGGCTTTTAATCAAGATTAAAAGGCATGGAAAAAATGGTAGTTCCTCATTGTATCTGAGAGAAGGGATCACTAATAATGTACATTAATTGTTGATCTGTTCAGCTAATCCTTCTACATTTTTTATATCCTTCCGTGCCTCTCTCTCTTTTAAAAGGTTTTATCTATTTACTTGACAGAGCACAAGTAGGCAGAGTGATAGATAGACGGAGAGGGAGAAGCAGGCTCCCCACTGAGCAGAAAGCCCAATGCGGGGCTTTATCCCAGGACCCTGAGATCATGAACTGAGCCAAAGGCAGTTAACCTACTGAGCCACCCAGGTGCCCATAACCTTCATGTGTTTTTTGTGTTTGAGAATCAACTACCCCTTGACAAACCTATGGAAGTTCAGTGGGGACATCAATCAATCATAGTAATCATCCTTTTTATCTGTGATAATGGCGAATCATGTGGTCTGGGGCAATCATAATTTATTCCCGAGATGTTCATATATGAAATTTCAAAGTTGTTATTCTTTTTCACTATATCAAGTGTGGTAAAAACACAACTACAGAACTACAGACAGCTGGGTCTCTTGCCAGGAAATCATAGGAAGAAACTTTGAAAGGGACAAAGGTGGCCTTCCCCTCAAATCTCCATAAACTGCCTCCCTGCACTAATCCTATACTAAATAAATATGCAGCAGCTTAGAGGAAGCAGTGTTGTTGCAAATCAAACACAATCGCTTCTTGGCCTTTTGGCTAAAATCAAGTGTACAAGTCACACATAGCATCAAGTCTTCCACTCCCATCATTGTAACCAGAGAGTCTACCCCAAAAGGATCAAAAACAGAAATTCATGAACTGCCGTTCTCAGAAATCTGTATGGGAGGATAATATTGGAATAATAATAATTTTAAAACCCCGTGAAGATGGAGAAATATTATACTATTTACATATTACATTATTCTATCTAAGGACTAGAATGCTTTAACAGGAAGACATTAGCTCATAGGCTCTGTATCATTTATCTATTTTTATCAGGTAATAAGAGAGATGGAAATTGATATAATATAATTTCTCTCATCAGTGAGAGTATAATGTAGTTGAGATGAGAAGAAAGGAACAAGAAGGTAAACATGTGAGATGATGGATGTGTTAACTTGAGGGAGAGAGTCCTTTTACAATGTATATCAAAACATCACTCTGTACACTTTAAATACCTTACACTTTTATTTGTCAAATAAATGTATTTGTTTTTAATAAATTTAGTTCATTTGTTAAATGCATTTATTTAGACCTCATTAAATCTGGAAAAAATAAATTGGTAAATATAATAAGCATCAGAAAGTGACAAGGGTAGAATTCTAGTCAAAGACTATAATTATGGAGGAAGCACATTTTTAAAAGAAATTTGCAGCATGGATTAAATATGCAAAAGCATCAAGTGAGGAGAAAACTTGAGTTGAGTGAGGACATGAATAAAAAAAAGAAAGTTTGGAGTATTTAAATCAGATTTAGGAAACAGTTTGACCCCAATGGCTACAACAGAAAATTGTGCTTTCAACACTTTCTTTTGGTGGCAGGGGGAGCTGGTTTTTCAGGGAATTGTATAAGGAATTGCAGGCAAGTAAATTTGAAAATATAGTTGCAGTCTCATTCTTAAAGATCCTTAAAATTAGACTTCACAAAGATGATCCATTATAGATAATAACCCATATTAGATATGCAGGAATACTCTACAAATGAAATGTGAAGATAGCCATCATAATTACAAGGAAACATTTCCAAAATTGAATTAAAAAACAAAAAGAAAAAGAATTAATAAGACCTCTGGTACTTTTTTTTTACTTTATGTTTTATTTCATTGTTTAGTTATTGAATGTTTTGTTTATTTCATTGAAGTTTAAAATACATTAAAAATGCACATATTTATTGATCAGTTTGATAAGATTTAATAATTGTATGTCTCCATGTACCATCACTCAAAACAAGAGATAGATCATTTCCATATTCCCAGTTACATCTTGCTTCTTCCAGTCAGTCCCTTGTCTACTCTGCAAGAGGCAAGCACTTACCTACTTCTAACACTGTAGATTTGTTTGCCTGTTTTTAGAATTAACANTTTTTTTTTATTTTTTTATTTTTTTAAAGATTTTTATTTATTTATTTGACACAGAGAGAGAGATTACAAGCAGGCAGAGAGGCAGGCAGAGAGACAGAGAGAGGAGGAAGCAGGCTCCCTGCTGAGCAGAGAGCCCGATGCGGGCCTCGATCCCAGGACTCTGAGATCATGACCTGAGCCGAAAGCAGAGGCTTTAACCCACTGAGCCACCCAGGCGCCCAACTGAGCCACCCAGGCGCCCTGTTTGCCTGTTTTTAGAATTAACATCCTTGATACATAGTTTGGCTTTTCTATGTCTGGCTTCTTTTGTTCAACATATCATATTTGAAATGATCCATGCTGGATCATTAGTCCATGCTTTTTGATGACAGAGTAGTATTTCATTTAATGGCTTCAACATAATTTGCTTACACATTTTCCTGTTCATGAAAATTCAGGTTGCTTTCTTTCTGATGCTTTTAAAAAGAAGACTGCTATAAATATTTCCCAAGTTGTTCCAAACACATAGCTTTTTCATTCCATGGGTAAACACCAAAGAATTTATATATCTTTATGAGAAACTGCCAAACAGCTGTCCAAAACAGTTATAGAATTTCATATGCCCACCAGCAAATTATGAATGTACAGTTCCATATTCTGGACAATATTAGATGATATCCATTTTTTGATTTAGCCACCCTAGTGGGTTAAAAAAAAGCCTCTGGTAATTTTGTATTTTCTTGATAAACTAAACAAACACTTTTCACATACTTAGTGACCACTCCTATAATGTTTTTGGCGAGGTGCCTGTTCAACTTTTCTTCCCAGTTTTAACTGAGAATTTCTTTTTTGTCTTATCATGGAGTTATAAGAATTTTAATATCTTATGGATTAAAAATCTTTTTCAGACACGTTCAATGAAAAAAACATTCCAATGCGTAGCTTGCCCATTCAATTTCCTAATAATGTCATTTAATGAGAAGGAAGTTTTTATTTTAGTGAAATCTAATCAATTTTCTCTTTTAAGTCAGTTCTTTTTTGTTTTATCTAAGAAATTTTTGCCTAGCCAATGGCTATACATACATTATCTTCTTTATTCTACAAATATTTTCTAATTTTTGTATTTAGTAATCTAGCTCAAATTTTTATGTATAAGTGAAGGTAAAGCATATAAAATATGTTTATTTTGTTGGTAGGTCCAGTTCTAGCACTGACATTGTGTAAAGTGCTTTATTTTCCTCATTAAATTATCTTCAGTTCTACGTTTAGATCTTCTGATTGACTCTTATACAAATAATAAGTTTTCTTAATTATTATAAGTTTATACTAAATTTTAAATAAAGACTAATTTTTTTCATTTTTAGTTTTATTTATAACTGAATTTACCTTTTTCAGCTCCATTGAGGTACATTTGACATATGGTATTATGTAAGTTTAAGTTGTTACAGCATGTTGGTATGATACACTTATATATTACAATATTATTACTACCAGAGTGGTAGCTAATACCTGCATCATGTCACATCACATACACCCCACGTAATTACCACTTCTTTTTTGTGGTGAGTACATTTATGATTTACTTTCTTAGCAACTTTCAAGTATATAATACAGTTGTGTAATCTATAGTCACAGTGTTGGACATTATACCCACAACACTTTTTCAGCTTCTAAGGGGGCATTAGTACACTTTGACCAATGTCTCTTCAATCCCCCAACAATGGGTAACCACCATTCTATTCTCTGCTTCTATGGTTTTGGCTTTTTTAGATTCCTTTTAGATTCCACATGTAAATGATATCATGCAGTATTTGTTTTTCTCTCTCTGATTTTTTTGATTTAGCATCATGCCCTTGGGGTCCATCCATTTGTCACAAATGGCAGCATTTCTTTTTTGTGGCTGAAAATATCCCATTGTGTATATATACCACATCATCTTTATCCATTCATTGTTCGACGGACACTTAGGCAGTATTCTTATTTCATTGGATTTTTTATTGCTCTTGAGTTGTATAAGTTTCTTGTATTTTTGGGTTATTAACCTTTTATCAGATATACGATTTGCAAATATTTTACCCCATTGTATAGGCTACCATTTTATTCTGTTGATTGGTTCCTTTGCTGTGCAGAACTTTTTACCTTGATGTCCACCACTTACTTATTTTTGCCTTACATATTTGTGTTTTTAGTGTCATATGCAAAAAGTGGTTGCCAAGACCAATGTCAAGGAGCTTTTTGCCTATGTATTCTTCTAGGAATTATGGTTTCAGATCTTATGTTTAAGACTTCAATTCATTTTGAGTTAATTTTTGTGACTGATATAAGGATCCACTTTCATCCTTTTGCATGTAGCCAGTGTAATTCTTGGCTCTCATGTCAAATATTAGTCAGTTATATATGTGGGGTTTATTTCTGAGCTTTTGATTTTGTTCCATTTGTCTGTGTGTCTATATTTATGCCAGTACATACTGTTATGATTATTGAAACTTCGTAGAATAGTTTTAAACCAGAAAGTGTGATGCTGCCAACTTTGCTGTTCTTTCTCAGGACAGTTTTGGCTCTTTGGGATCTTTTGCTGTTCCTTACAAATTTTAAGATTTTTTTTCTACTTCTGTGAAACATGTCACTGGAATTTTGATAAGGCTTATATTGAGTCTATACATTACTTTGGGTGTATGGGCCTTTTTAAAAAATTTATTATGTTCAGTTAGCCACTGTATAGTACATGATTAGTTTTTGATGTAGTGCTCAATGATTCTTTAGTTACATATAACACCCTGTGCTTATCACAACTCATGTCCTCCTCAATACCAATCACCCAGTTACCCCTTCTCCCAACCCCCCTCCCCTCAGAAACCCTCAGTTTTGGGGCCTTTTAATAACATTCTATGAATATGAGATATTTTCTCTTTTTTTTTCTAGAAAGATTTATTTATCTCTTTTAGAGAGAGAGTGAGAGCACAACCTCAGGGAGAGAGAGAGAGAGAGGGAAACTTTAGAGTACTTGCTAAGCTTGGAGCCTGACATGGGACTTAATCTCAGGACCCTGAGGTCATGACCTGAGCTGAAACCAAGAGTAGAACATTTAGCTGACTCTGCCCCTGGGGGTCCCCATGAGATATATCTTTCTATTTGTGTCTTTTTCACCTATTCTTTTTTTTCAAGATTATTTATAATATGCTAAACCACTGCATTTCCATATACATTTTTATATCAACTTACTTTTTTTTCAAAAAGTCTACTACTGTATTTTCTGAGACTGTATTGAAATATAATGCAAATACACCTGGGAAGGGTGGGTATCTTAACATTAGAGTCCTTCATATCATGTATATGATTATATATCACTATTTATGTCTTCTCCAATATCTCCACGCATATGTTCTGATATTAATGCAAAGATCTTGAATGTAGTTTGTAACATTATTCACAATAATTTGTTATGTTTAAAAAACTATTGCAAATGGTATCTGTATTCCATATCCCTGTTGTTTGTTTCTAGAATATAGTAGTACAGATGATTTTGCATGCTGATTTTGTTTTTTGCTACCTCATCACAATAATTTACTAGCTTTAATAATTCTTTGCTGATCTGAAATAATATTTCATGTATACAATCATGTCATCTCTAGATAAAGACATCTAACTACTTCTTTTCTGATCATTACACCAGAGCTCTCTTCTCCTCTGGGAAGGGATCTCTTTCTGGAATTTAGTTCATTTGGATATCTTTGTATTCTGGGGTTTTTTTTAAAGGATTTTTAAAAAACAACAATGAAAACTGATTTTGTAGTTTATTTGGCTTGTTCTCATTATTTGTATGAGAACAATATTCTGTCTTGTAACTTTCTACTTCCTCGTCAGAGTCAAATTCCCACATGTAATTTGCCATAGCTGGGAAATTAATTATTTTAAGCATTGCAACTTAAGACTGAGTATGTTAAAAGTACATTTACATAAGAAATGATGACAAAATATATCACATTGCCTTATCAACATTAATTTAAGGATCTGGTGATATTTTAAACACTGAACTCCCCTTAGAATTCATTGCCATGTTTTTCAGTAAGGAAGAAGTCAAAAGCAATAGCTGGAGATTTCTGGCATATATTTAGAACATAGAGAGTGGAAAGAGTGTCAATCCCACCTTCACAACAATGCTGAACATTCTGTCTTTTTAGGGAAATGAAAATAATACAAATAACCACAATGAGATACCAATACATACCTATTAAAATGACTAGAACCAATATAAAACTGACCAGCTAAGTACTTATAAGGACACGGAGCAAGTGGAACTCTTCTAATTTGCTATGGGAATGCAAAATTATATGGCAACTTTGGAAAATGGTTTTGTAGCTTTTTACAAAATTAAATACACACTTATTATATGACTCAGTTATCTCATTGTAGAAATTTACTTGAAAAAACAGTTATGTTCACACAAAAACCTGTACTTAAATGTTTATAACAACTTTATATATAGTTGGCAAAATCTGGAAACACAGGTGTCCTTCAGCCACTGGATTATACTATGATACCCCTATACACTGGAATAGCTCTTAGCAATAAAAACAAAAGGACTATTGATACATGCAACAACATACATGTTTCTAAGTGCAAGGAGCCAAACCCAAAAGACTACAAACTATATGATTCTGGTTTTTTGGCATTCCAGAAATGGCAAAATTATGGGACTAAAAGAGCAGAGGTTGCCAATGCTAGGGAGTAGAGGCAGCGGTTGATTAAAATGGGATGAAGAGACGAATTTTTAATACAATGGAACAGTTCTATATCATGCTTATGATGATAGATCATAATTCTATACATTTGTCAAGCCTATAGAACTATACACCATAAAGGCAAATTTTAATGTATGTAAATTAATAATAATAAAAATAAGCTAAATGACCAAAAAATAAAGCAGTAGAATAGGAGAGGAGTAACTCTTCGTTTAGGTTCAGACTCAAATAGTTGCTTAAAGCATTACTTCACATGAATTTTTTTTCTGGAGTTTGCTGATTTACCTTTCTTACCAAGATATTAAGCAATTTGTAATCATTTCATGTGACAAAGTTGAAAATTTCACTGTCATTGAATTAAACCCAACAGAAACCCCCTGCAAAGAAATGAGGTGGTCAAGGAAAGAGCCTTGGGCAGAATGATTTCACAACTGCCCTTATTCCTTAGCAAAATGTTATTCCATGACACTTTTTATCTCACTGTGACTCCTCAGGGTACCTAGTGGATTTAGTTATTTTAAATGAAACTATTGTATATTAATTCAAAGTCTAAATGGAAAGAGTTCTTTATTACAAAGATAAACTAATATCAAAAATAAAACAAAGCCATATCCTTTCCCTTCCCTTCTGTGGCATCCTGGTGTGCTTAGTAAATGGACTCCATAGGCCAACATCTTATATCAGAAAGGGGGACATTAGCTTAAGTGCCTTCTTTTCTTCAAGACAGTGCTTTCAGTGAGACCTTTTTCCAGTATTTGCTTTGGCAAATTTCAGTAATTTCTGCAAACCATTAGGTGTCAGCAAATTGAGTGCAAGCCTTTTGCAAACTGCCTTTGTGATATGAAGTAAGTCACTAAATCTATTTGAGTATTTCTCCTATGTACAATATCTAGTGAGTTAAAATATACATTTCAAAATACCATTCAGTAGTATATGATTCTACAAGTCTTTCTTCTCTTTCCTCATATTCCCCTTTAAAACACAAAAACACATATGCATATATGCACACACACCAACAACACTTACTATCAAACTCGGTGCCAATTAGACCATATTTTATGAGTTTTTAAATAACTTTTACTCAAATATTTACCTAATACTTTTTGAACTTATAGAACTAATTGAAGAAAATTACATAAAATATTGGCAAAAATACATTAGTTTAAAAAATAATTGGTTGTTTTATTATTTATAATAAAAAGTATACCATTAATATAGCTTCATTGATTCAATTTAAAAAATGTTTTTCAGTGACAGATTTAATCAAGTAATTCCGAGAAATGTTAGCTCTGTTAACAAAATGTGAAAATGTTTCTCAAACTTTTTATTTACATGGATCTTGAATTAGTCAAATCATTAATCACAGTAAAAGTACATAATCACAATTCAAACAAAAGAAAATGAAGACATTCAGAGTGAGGGCAAAACGCTGATAATTAGTCTGTGTATCCTCGATTTAAAGGAATCGTAGACCTCTCATGTTTATGTGTTACTAATTAAAACATTCCCCCTATTAAAAAGAAGACAGATATCCAAGAAAAGGAAATCTGGAAACAGCACAGACAACACAAGTAACAAAATAAAGGGTACATTTACAGACATATACTATTAATAATTTTCTCCCTTTATTTCCTTTATAAAATCTGGTTCAAGAATTTTTTTCCTCATGCCGCTTGTTCCAACTTTGTTTTCAAATCCAGCAAGGTCAGGATTGACCTTTGACATGTTTAAAAATGAAGAACCTATTGGATTATAATACACAGCCCCCTTTGATTTCTTTGGCAGCCTCATATTTCTTTTGCTTTACTCATTTGGGAACGAGAAATTTTTTAACAAATACAATTTGTCCTAATCCAATTTCATCTAATTCATAAACATAATGCTTTTTAAATTTTGACACTTCCCAGTCAATACACTTTCATAACATGGGACATGATGCATAAAAAGGGAAAGCTATAATACATATCATAACAAATGAAAGATAAAAAGAGACCATGAGGAATTATGCTTTCTTTGAATTTTCACATGAAAATGAGACCCATTACACATAATAGGCATTATTAATTTTTTTAACCTATGCACTTAATTTGTACTTCTCCAAACAGAGAATGTATTTCTAATCTTCCCAGACTGGTTTTCATAACAGAATCCATAATTTATAGTTTCTGTGCTTACTTGTACCACTTTGCCAACTGGAAAGGACTTATTTCTTCTGCAAAGAATAATGCTGACTGCAAGGTTGTGCATATTTCAGATTCTTTCAATTCCTGGACAAAATATCAGAAGTTGTAATCAAGATATAGCATTTTAGGGCCTAATTTATTATTTCATGCTTTACCTTCAGGTAGTTTTCATAGGCTTTTTGGCATAGCTGCTCTCTGTGATTACAAAAAGTAGACTAACTTATGTGTCATTATGTAAAATGCTTATCCCCAGTGACAACTTAACCTTTGAAAATCATTTTATAATAACTAAAACAACAATCCCTTACAATGTCTGAGGCATTAAGTTTTAAGTACACTTTAAGAAGCCTCTGTTTTCTTTCAGAGGTAGAGCTAAAAACTAATGCTGATCTACGAATATTGAAGAAAGGTTTTGAAATGGTATTTTGTGTCCTTTTTAAAAAAAAATGTTTCAGTAACAAAATATAAATTACAATTTAAATGCCTTATAACTTGATCAAATGTGTTAATATGTAGTTGGCACTTTGTAATAAAAATGAAAATGCTGGAAATTAAAATATATGTGATTCCCGTATTTCCTACAGGAAATTCATGACTTTAAGTCAGCCAATATTACTTGCTGTTACCAGTGTATAAACTAATATTTGGTTTGCTTTTTTGGTTTGTTGTTAAAGCTTTACAACGTGTATCTTTACAAGATGTATCTTTACAATATGATTTTCTGTGGCACATTTGCTTTTATTTAAAAGTATGTCTCTCTTAATGGTGGGTCAGGTGTTCTGCTCTCTCTATTCCATCCAGCTGATGATTTTTCCTTGCAGTTGCTGGAATTGTGTTGTTTATATTTTTTATATGTTTTCAGTTTAATAAACTTTTCTTAAAGAGCATATAGCACATTTGATATAGAGCCTTTACCGTATCCAAGATCATATACAGCTGTATTAGTCAGCTCAGGCTGTCAAAGCAAAATAATGTAGACTGGGTGACTAAAACAACAAAAATTTATTTCTTACAGTTCTAGAGATGGAGGTCAAGATCAAGGTGCCAGCATGATCAGGTTTCTCTTCCTGGTTTACACATGGCCACCTTCTTGCTGTGTTCTCATGTGGCAGAGAGACTGAGAGAGAGAGAGAGAAAAACTAAGAGACAGAAAGCAAGCTGCCTACTGTCTGTTCTTACAAGGATGCTAATCCCTTTATGAGGGTCCCATCCACATGACTTCGACTAAATCTAATTGCCTCCAAAGATCCTTCCTCCAAATACCACCATCATATTGTGTATTAGGGCTTCAACATGTGAATTTGGGTGGGACACATTCAGTTCATAGCCATACCCTCAATATTCTTGCTCTTGTTCTTCAGATTTCTTGAAATTGTGGGTCATCATCATCAAATAATGAGTGTTTAACATTTCTCTGTCTTGTGTTTATTTTATTTCATTTTAATTCCAGTGTAGTTCACATATAGTGTTATGTTAGTTTGAAGTGTACAATATAGTGATTCAACAATTTCCCATACATTACTCAGTGCTCATCAAGATAAGCATACTCTTAATCCCAGTCACCGATTTTACCCCCATCCCCCTCTCACCTCCCCACTGGTAACCATCTGTTTCTTCTCTATAACAGAGAGACTGTTTTTTAGTTTGTCTCTTTTTTCTTCCTTTGCTTGTTTGTCCTGTTTCTTAAATGCCACACGTGAGTGAGATCATATGGTATTTCTTTCTCTGAATCCATCCATGTTGTTGCAAATGGCAAGATTTCATTCTTTTTTATGGTGATTAATATGCCATTATATGTATATGTGTACATATATATATAGCATACCTATATATATAGCATACCTATATATATATGTATAATATATATATATATATATATATACATATATATATAGGTATGCTATATATATATGTACACACATAAAGAGGGTATGCTATATATATATATATATGTATATATATATATATATATAGCATACCCTCTTTATCCGTTCATGTATTGATGAATAATTGGGCTGCTTCCATATTTTGGCTACTTTATTTTTTATTTTTATTTATTTATTTTTATTTATTTATTTATTTGTTTGTTTGTTTGTTTATTTATTTATCCCAGGGGTACAGGTCTGTGAATCATCTGGCTTACATCTTTCACAGCATTTACCAAAGCAGAA